>CAUYQV010028900.1:0-40033 GCA_963574575.1 Galagoides demidoff | reverse complement strand
ATTTTCATATTTCTGGGAATAGAGTTTCATGTAGTATTCATTGAGGATTTTTTGAATTTCTAGGGGGTCTGTTGTTATTTCATCTTTACCATTTCTGATTGACGAGATTAGAGATTTTACTCTTTTTTTCTTGGTTAGGTTGGCCAAAGTGCCTTTAAGTTTTTCTCTCTGTCTTTGGCTTTCAACGTTTTTGCTATGATGTGTCTGGATTTGCATCTCTTTGTGTTTATCCTAGTTGGAGTTTGTTGAGTTTCCTGAATGTACTAATTAATGGTTCTTAAATCAAGTTTGGGAAATTTTTAACCATTAGTCCAACTATTTTTTATGTTCCATTCTCTCTCTTCTCTCCTTCTGATACCTCTACTTCACATATGTTGGTATGCTTAATTGTGTCACACATTTCTCTGAGGTTTTATCCATTCTTGTTTTGTTAATTTTCTTCCCTAGTAAACTAGCTGGGCTATAATCTAGCTTGTTGTTCTCGTGGAGCTATACCCTACTCTTAATCACTTGCCATCAAAATTGTCATTATTTTAAGAGTATCTGTAGGCTTGAAATTTCTCACATTCTGTTCCAAATCAAGTCAGCTCTCCATTTTTATGTCCTGTTTCTCACTACTGGAAAAATCTCCAAGCCACTGCTCCAGAGCTTAGCATGGGGATAGTGGCACAGCTCTCTCAGAATGACACCCCTGGTTTATGAGCAGCATGCTCTGTGTGGATGGCAGCCTCTGGTCTTCTCAGCTTACCTCTTTTAGCATGGAACTTCCATCCTAGAAGTGAGCTTATGTCAAATTCCTTCCATGCGGGCAATAGAGCTTTTATCCTATGAGTCAGGGGCTGATGAAAGATGAGAGCCCCAGACTCTTCAGTTGTACCTACCTGGAATTCAATCTCTGCAACATGAGCCTAGTGGAGATGAAATGTGCTGGCATCTTGACCTCCTACGGAGATATCATAGACCCTGACTGGGAGCTGAGGTAGAGGGAGCCCTCTCTCCTCAGGCCACCCTCTTCCAGACTGGAGTTTCCTTAACTTTGAGCTGGGGTATAGGGGAACGGGAGCTAGCAGGACATGGTTCAAGGATGATTCTTACTATTCTTACTGAGATTTAGTAGATTTTCTTGAATGTGTTTTTCTTCACGTGTTGTATGCCCTTAGGAAAATTTACAGGTGCTTTAAGTGGTTGACTTTTGGGTTTTTAAATCATCGTTTTACCAGTTATGGTCATTTCTCTGGAGAACAAGTCTACAGAACTCCTCCTCCTGCCATCATTCCAGAAGTGGAATCCCATGTTTATTTTTTGGTCTGTCTGGATTTAAATATCTTGTATAAAACACAAAACATAGTTTTATGTCTTCTCACATGTACTAGCATCATTTCTTTTAAGACCTACCTGTCCTTAAAGAGATTTACAGTACCACCTCTGTCCTGTATTTGTAGAGGCCTATTTTAAAATTTTTTTCTATGGATTACATAATACATAGTTGTACATCTCATTGCAGAGTTCACTCTTTTGTTCAAAGAATGATCTGTTTTGATCCGTTCCTACACCAATACCACACTGTCTCAATTTCTTGCGCTGTACAGAAAGATTGATAACTCAAAGGGCAAGCTCTGACGTTCCTCTTTAAGAGCCCTGCAACTGTCCTTAGGTCCTTGTACAAGTTTATAAGTTGTAGAATCAACTTGTGCATGTACACCCACCCTGTTGGAAATTTGATTTTGATTACATTGGATCTGTGGTCAATTGGGGGATGACTGACATCTTTACATGACTGTTTTCCCATCTATAAACATAGTATATCTCTGTTTACTTAGTTTATTCCATTTACTTTGAATATCAATTGATACAAGCAGTATGAAGGCTTTCTCAGGCCAGGAACTTTCAGAGACTTGTAACATTTTCTTCTGTGTCTTCTCTTTTCTCACAAGGGTTCTTCCCATTTTAAATTGTGTCAATGTGGGAAGAGCAAATTAACCTTTGAGTCTGTTACTGAACTCAATGTAACAAAAAGCCCCATTTCTAGACAAGTAGATATTTTTGTTGGCTACTTCTAAAGGATCAACTATACCTAACAGAAGCAAGAATAGAATATGCTACATTTTTGTCACAAAGTAGCACCTACTTTAAAGCTTCTCCACCACTTTCTACTAACCAGTTTATTTCCTTTCATGCTGTCACCAGGGTTCCAGCTGTTTTCTGACAATGGGAAGCTAGCATGAAGCCTTGCTATTTCAATCAAGACAGGAAAACCTTGATTGGGGGTCTTTACAAGTAACTGCTGTTGCTTTCTTTCTTTGTTGTTTTTCTCATCACAAAGGTATTATGTATTATTTCCAGAGAATTTAGGACATACAGAAAAACACAAAAGAGAAAAATAAAAGTGATTTACCATCAGAGAGAACGATGGATAATATTTTGGTATATAGCTTTAGAGTCTTTTCTTTGTGTATGTATAACCCATGCACATACTTATGTTTTGTTTTCTTTTTTTATTTTTTCAAAAATAGCACTTGCAGTTTACAAACTGATCTCTTCATTCACAATAAGTCAAACCATCAGCTCATTGGGAAAAGGGCTGGTGATGGGTGCTCAAAAGTGCACTGGATAGTAAGTCAGCAGAGAATCCCTTCAGGAGGGACAAAGGTGTCAAAGTTGAGACAGCCAAGCAGGTAATGTGCCAGCTTCCTCAGGAACTCAGCCCACTCATTTGTAGATGGTGGATGTGAATTTCATGTCCCTTCAGGGTTCTGTTACAACTCCAAAATGTTGAGATTCCAAGATTCCTTCCCAGACACATGGCCCCATGTCACCCAACACTGTCATAGGCCTGAACTGTTGAAATAAGGGGTCTCTTAGTCAGTCTGGCTACCATAAGAGAATATCATGGTCTAAGTGGCTTAAAGAAATTTATTTCTCACAGTTCTGGTGGCTAGGAAGTCCAAGATCAAGGTGGCCACATATCTGGTGTCTGGCGAGGGACCTCTTCCTGCTTTGCAGAGAGCCATCCACTCGCTATGTCCTCATGTGGTGGAGAAGGAGAGAATTATCTTCCATGTCTCTTCTTATAAGGACACTAATCCCATTCATGAGGGCTTTATCCTTATGACCTCATTACCTCCCAAAGGCCCCACGGTCTAATACCATCTCATTGGGGGTTTAGGAATCAACATAGGTATTTTGGAAGACATATTCAGTCCATATCTAGGGGATTTTTTGTGGTTTAACTTCCCACCAAGAACATGATTGGGTGGTCTCATATTTAAATGGGATAGTTATGTTGTCATTCTTTCTGTCTAGAGGGAAAAATATTAAAAGACCATTCTGTCTGCACAGCTCAATCCTTCAGAGACAATGTGTACTTAGAACTTGTCTCTGTTAAAATCTCTGTGTGCCCTGGACCCAGACTCCTTGTTTGGAAACTTCCCTCCTCCCTTCAGCTCTACTACTGAAATGAACCCTCACCCAGAATAAACTTATCTCCATAATGACTGAATAGAAGAAATTTGCATGTCCAACTATAATTATGAAATATATTTCTTTGTGCCAGTGTAAGTATGAGTGTGGGTATTTGGGGTCTGGGTGGGTGAGCATGGGGTAGGGTGTTGGAGATCCTGTGAAATTACCCTTCTAAGTTACCACTCGGACAGGGCAGCCTTGATTCATGTGGGGCTCAGGGTTCCCTTTCCCAAGGGACTCCATTGCAGGTCAGGTAGAGGCAAGTGGCTTAGCCACTTCTATCCATGTTTCTGAGTATGTTGACTGTAGGATAGGCAGAGTTTACGGAGAGGAACTTCCCAGGCTTCCCAAAGAGTAGGCGATAATTCTGAACCTCCATGAACAGTTCTGTTAAACATAGAGGAAAACACCGTGCTAGAGGCAGAGCCAGGCAATGTTTCATGCTGTGATTTTGAGGCCCATCTGCTGCTTAGGTACCAGTGCTGGTCACCTGACTCAGTGTCCCCCAGGGAGATAGAGGGGCCAGTGTGTCCCCATCCTATGCCAGACTAGGTTGTGATAAGGGCAGAGAGGCTGGAAGTGGTGGGGTCTGCCCCGAAAAATTGCTCAGTGTGGGCCAGCATTCCCATATTAAGTTGCTCATGCCAGACAAGGTTTATTCCCCTCAGACCATGGTGCTTCTCTACTGGTAGAGGAAGCGAGGGGTGGGCTGTTACTACACAGGTCAGTGTGGCCAAAGTCGTATATTCCAGCTCACACACTGTCACATCGATGCTGCTGCTTGTTCGCACTGGTTCTCTCCTATGTGCACACAACAGGTCTCTTATTCTCCAGATAGCTCATTGCATAACCACCCCCCCCCATGTGGTACTGTTGCTGTGGATTTCACAATAACAAACACTCTCAGGGTGCGCTTCAAGGACGTTATCCATGGAACAAGCCCTCCTGATTCCTGTAAATCCCCAAAGCCATGATTTAAGGTGCTGATGACTCCCTGTCTCACCCCTAAAGGCAGTGGGCTGGTGGGTATCAGCTTAGCTCATATGCCTACAGAGCCCTTGGGCTCTTCCTGAGACCTTCAGCACTTCCTGGGAGGGACTAGCCCCATGTGGGCTTCCTTAACAGAATAGCACAACCTGGGTGGTACATACAACTGTGAGAAGTTTCCCACAGTTCTGAAGGCTGGGAAATCCAAGGTCAAACTGCTGCTGGCAGATCTGGTCTCTGCCAAGGGCTCACTCTCTGGTTAGCAGACAGCCACCTTTTGTTGTATTATCTCATGGCAGAGAATGAGATCACCTCTCATGTCTCTTACGATAAAGGCACTAATCCTGTTCATGAGGGTCCACTCTAATGCCCCAGTTACATCCCAAAGGCTCCACCTCCTGGTACCATCCCAGTGCTTTAATGTATATAAAAGTCTGGAGACACCAACATTCCGTCCAAAGCAGTCAGCAATGCTGTAGCCACAGGCACCTAGGGGGAGAGGTGACTGAACTGTGCAAGAAGGGGCTGTCCTCCCTCCAGGCACAATTACAGCAAAATGCCCTGCCTGTCAGTCCCATGAATTTCAGTATCTCCCCATCAGAAGCCCAGTTTGTACCATAAAATGCTGCATTTGAAATGCAGATTCCTAGAACCCTCCAGCATCTGGAGAAAGGAATTAACTCTTCAGAATCTGATTCCCCTGTGGGTGGGGTTAAGGGGACGACTCCTGCTTTTCATCTCCCTGGTTTCATTCCTCCTGCTCTGACTGTCACTTGGAATTGGCCATCTGTGCGGTTGCCCTCACTGGCTTTTTATGACCTTCAAGAGGAGTTTGGCTTCCAACTGACTCCCGGGCAAGTTGTGAGAGGGCCTGGCTGGGGGAGTCAGGAGGCCTGAGCAATGACCCAGTCCTAGTAGGGACCGCTGAAGGGAGGGGCACCCTCACTCAGCAGGCCTGTGTGTTCTCTCCAGGGCAGCATGTGTATCGGGCAGCACTGACACATGGGTGACCTCCGGGGGCAATGACTTGGACAACACACAGTCTAGAAACTTCATCCCATGAGACAATAAGATACACGTAAATCTACACACTGTAGATTTTTTCTCTTCTAGTCCTCAAATCTCAGCATGAATAATTGTCTCCCCATAGGAAAAACAAGAAAATTGTCTCCAAAGCAGCAGACCATTTGCCTAAAAATTTGTTGAGGTGTGTTTGGACAGCCCCAGCTGTGGGTGGGTGACTACAGGCCAATTTCAAAAGCCCTACTTGTCAGTGTCATGAATTTTAATTCCTCCACTCTCGAAGCAGCTTCCACCATAAAATGGTGAGCCTTTGACAGTGGGAGCTGTCTGTGCAACAGGGAAGGGGACTCCTGGTGGAGAGGTGGGCTTCCTATCCCTGGGCTGCACAAGTAGGGGTTGCTGGGGGACAGGTGAAGGGCACTGATGATGGGGGTTCCTTCCAGCTCCAGTGGACACTGCTGGTACCTCAATATTTTTCAAGCCCCAAATCAGTTTTTTTTATATGAGGCTCCTCTAACAAACAACACCCAATGGTTAGAATAACCATGGTTTTAATCGCACTTCAAAGGAATCTGAGAACAAAGGTGAAAATGACATTTCCTTGTCTTCCAGCTGGTATCTACACATGAATCAGCCGCCACATTCTGTGTCATTCTGCAGGCTCTTCAAATGGATGCGACACTTTTTTCCCCTGGAGAGTTCTTATGGTGTGCAGACGAGTCCCGCTATAGGAGCACCTAGTGGCTCTCACGTCCCAGACAGGTCCACCCTACCACCAGGAGTCAGCCACACTGTCCCCAGGCCCGAGGCCTTCTTCCGGCATGCATGCTCTTCCATTGTGGGTGCTTTAGGGACACTAGCCCTGATTTTAAATTTCATGAGAACTATGTGGGGCAACGTCCTTGGAAGCAAATATGTTCAGTGTCAGGAACGCCACCTGCCGAGAGGGTGTTGGGAAAGCAGAGCTGGCTCCTGAGTGGCTCTGGAACGTGGGCAGAGCTGCCGTGCTCAGAATCTTTGCAGGGACACCCAGTGTAGGTTGGTGAGCTCATCCCATTGAGTCCCACAAGCCTGTCTGCACTGCTGCCTTGGGATTGGTGCTCCCCTGAGTGCCTCGGGGCACCAGCCTCCTGCCCCACCCCTGCTTGGGCCCCCACTTGCAAAATGCCAACTCAGGCAGGCATCCAAAAATCAGGGACACAGCCAAGGCCCTGTAATGCCAGGCCTGATGTCATAGTGGCAGTTTGCGCCCAGGCATGGCATCTGGGAGCTGTCTCTCACCTAGGTTGGCTCAGCTCCCCAGCCTTCCCTCCACTGCCCCGGCCTCTCTTTCCCTGACATCCATAAGCCAGTCGCCTCACACCCACTGGGGCTTCCTCGGAATTCTCTGGGATTCTTTCTTCTTCCCATTCTTGAAACCCCTCCCTCTTCTTCAGCCTCTTGCCCACTCCCTGCCTTAGCATATAGCACCCCAGCCTTTCCCCTCCCACAGCGCCATCTCATCCCTCACCCCTCCTTTCCAGCTGGCAGGACAGTGGACTCCAAACCCAAGGTGCCCCAAGGCCAGCCTTCCTAGTCCCCTGCTGCCCTGGCCCCAAACCCAGCCTCACACTTGTCTGCCCTGGGAGCCCCCCACACAGTCTATGGTCATGCTGGCCTACCATAGACACACACTTCTCCTGTCACTTTCCAGGGCTAGGACAAGCCCCCTCTTCCTGCCGGTAGTCTTCACTGGGCTTCCTGTGGGCCATGGCTAATGTTTTCCAAATTAAAACTCTGGCTCAGGGATAGGCTCCTTAAATGTGATGATCCAGATCAGGGGTCCTCAAACTTTTTAAGCAGGGGCCACTTCACTGTCCCTCAAGCCATTGGAGGGCTGGACGGTGGGCCCGGGATGAGTTGGCTGCTAAGCAGGACAGGCAGTGGCAGCAAAAACACCCAGTGGGCCGGATAAATATCCTAGGCAGACTGCATGTGTCCCACAGGCCATAGTTTGAGGGTGCCTGATCCAGGTGTCAAACTCTAGGTTGACTGTTGGGGGTTAGGTGCCAAGTAAGGGGCCCCTATCTTCCTGCCCTCTGCCCAGCCTGCCAGCCACAGCTGCCATAATCCATGTTACCTTGTCATTCCCTCCGCCATCAGCTGAGAACTCTTGGCAGAAGCCTGTTCCATCCTCTGCCCTAGAGAACTCAGGGTCTCATCAGGGCAGGCAGAAAACAATTAGGCATGATTGAAGATGAGGGCTGCGGGGCTGTCACTATACATGGTGACAGTTTAAAGGAGATAGGATAGTGAGAACTAGGTGTCCAAAGAAGCATCCCAGAGGAGGTGAGACTGGAACCCAGTGGGATGAGCTCAGTTTGGAGAGACAGAGAGGTGGGCCTGCTAGACAAGACCAAACTCAGCAAAGGGGACAAGTCAGCAGGATTTCACTGGCTCCTGGGGATAGAGGTAGGTGCTCATCTACCTGTGTCAAGAGTTAGCTGTCCTATGTCCTCTGCTATCAGGAATGCCTCAGCTTTCAGACGGTCCTCAGTGGGGGTTCTAATGGGCTACCTAAGCCCTGCTGATGCCAGGTGACCAAGTGACCGAGTCCACCCAGTAAATCACACAACACATGCATGTTCCCTTTAATAGTGTCATTCCAGGCCCGTGTGCCTGCTGGAGTCTCTAAAAATCACACTACTGTGTGGGAGGTGCCACCTGTCAGAAGGGGACCCACCCAAGCTGAGTATTTTGTGGAGAACAAGAAGGCAGATACCAGGACACTGGGTGGGGGGGCTGTATTAGGCTGGATACTGGGGCTTGGTGCTCTAACCTCACTGGATTGTGGCCAAGCTCACCTGCTCTCCCACCCTGTCCCTTTCTTGGTGGCCTCACTTTCTTCTGTGCAATAAGGCATTGATTGGCCTGACTGTTTTGTCAGTCCTCGTCCTTTTATGACATTCTGTGACCCTGCTGAGGACCATAGGAGTCATGAGCCCAGGGAGGCCATTCACAGAGGAAAGGGCCATGCTGTGATTGAGCAAGATGCTAGTTGCCAAATACAACAACTTGCATAATTGGCTTCTCGTTTCATTAAGAGGCAGGATTCTCTTTAGCCAAGTCTCAAATGCCAGATGGGCACTAAGCTTTGGAAGACAGACAGAGATTAACATTAACAAGGAAAGAGCAGCCTAGGGTAACTTTGGAGGCTGGTGACGTATAGCTGGCCACATGTGGGCATGCGTACCATAACCCCTGCAGAGCCCAGGCTGACCTTGGATGCCAGTCCCTGCAGCTGCATCATCTATCGTGAGGGTGACCTTCATTTGGTTCAAGATTGGCTGTTCTCACCACAAGAAAAACTGAATCCCTAAAATACTGTCACCTGGAAAATCCCCTTTTGCAGAAAAAGCTAGTTGGCATCAGAAAAAATCCTAGCCTGCCAACTGATCTTCCCACAGTGAAATAAAGTGATTAGAATGGGCCAGATGACAGGCCAACTACATGTCCACAGTGGGGAGGCAAGGAGATGACCTAGTGGACTTTGAGTTGGAGGGTCCAGGTACATCTGACAGCAAGACCAAGGGCACAGCTGCCCGTGGGGCTAGACTGTAGGGGGTGTAGCCCCTGTGTTCTGTTTTGGTGCGTGTTTGTTTCCAGGATTAGGGAGACCATCTGTGTACACCCCCTGCGTTAGGGAACCCAGCTGGGCACCAGGAAACACACATTCTCCCTCCTATTGCCTGAACCTTAGTTTCTACAGAGTTGAGTAGTTCCCAAATCACTCTCATGTCTGACACTGATTGCTCAGTAATACACCCAGGGGACTCACAGAACTCAGAAAAACTTTTATACTCATGGTTATGGTTTATTACAGCACAAGGAGACAGATTAATTCAGCAGAAGGGAGAGGCACACCGGGTGGGACCCAAGAGTGTTCCAAGCACAGAACTTGCAACTGTCCCTTCCCATTGGAGTTGTGCAGAGAGCCCTTGCCTCTCCTGCAATGATGTGTGGTAATATACGTGGCATACAACCAACCAGGGAAGCTCACCTGAGCCTTGAGCTCCAAGGATTATACTGGGACTCCGTCACACAAACATGGCTGACTGCACACACAACTGACCTTAGTGTCTGGCATTACAAGAGGTTGGGTTGATACTACATGGTCCAATGCCCCCCACCATAGATCACATTGTTAGTATTGACTATGTGTCCTGGTCCAAAGTCCTCAGGTCAGCAAAGGTGCTCTTATTAGGTGGCACAGTGCAAGGGTTTGGGTATCACCTCCCAGGAGCCAAGGGCAGAGGCCAGACTTCTCCTGGGCCAAAGTTAATCTTCACAATGCAGAGGGCAGACAGGATAGCGTCCTGTCCATCACAGTCCCACACTCTGGGATATGGATCCTGCCTGTTGGGTTGGCTTTCTTGGCAGCAGAGCATGGACAGCCAAATTCCATCTGACAAACCAAATGAAATGTGAAATCAGATTAGGTTTCTGTTCAGGTACATCCCATGTCACCTGTGGAATTGTGTTTGATTCCACGGGATCAGAGTGGACAGGCTCTTTAAAGCCATTAGCTTTAATTTCCTTTTCCCACTCTCCTGATTCCAAACTCCTGGCATGACCTACTACAGAGAACCCCGCAGTGGCAGGGAAACCTGCTTCCCTGCAGCTCTTACCATGGTGCGTCCCCCAGGTGCAGGGAAGCTGAGGAGAGAAAGCACAGCCAGGCTACAGCTGCTCCAGTGCGTCTGCCTGCTGCAGCCTGAGATCTGGACCAAAAGTGCTGCGGGGAAAATGTCACGCCATCACAGGGAAGTCATTCCACAGCGTCATCCTGAAAACCCAGGGTCTGATTTGGATGGAACTGAAACACAGGCCTTTCTGAGAAGCTTTGGTTGGATTCCTAGAAGACTTCTGAGAATAAAGCACGCCATATGGCTGTTTCCTTGTTTACCTTAGGGCTGAAGGGAGACATTCTGGACCAAAAGCGTCTGCATTGTTTCAGAGACGACACATCCAACTCCACACATTTTTAAAGTGCTAAAAACCCATCTCATCCCACTTTGTGGGGATATAGACACACAGGCCTTTGCAGTTGGGACTGCGGGCTGAGTGGAGTCTTCACTCGCCACAGGGCAAATGCATATGGTATCTACACTTCCCGTGCTGCCTGAAGCAGCTTGTGCCAGCCCTGAATTGAGCTCTTCCAGGAAGAACGGCTGTCTTCCACCTACGTGTGCCCCAAGCAAGCTAACACAGAGTCATCCTCATGGCAGGCCTTCAAGGGGAGAGCCCTGAATCGCAGGGGATGCTTCCTTCTCATCCTGATACTGTTTGGCTTCAATATTTCAGTACAAATCCAAGTTTAAATGTATCGTTGAACGGTGTTAGAATGCCCTGCTGCAGAAAATTAAGCAAAGGGAACTTGTAGAATTTTGTTTTCTTTTTTTGGTCTTTTGAAGCGAGAGTGAGTATTTTAAGTTCAAAGTTTGGGTCTTGGAAATGGTTGCATTGCTATAAATTATGATGCTGCCTTGTGCTTATGTAAAAGCTTCTATTTTATGTTAGTCCCTTGCTGTTACTTTGAGTGAACAGCTAGAGTGAGTTCAAATTCTGGGTGCTGGGATTCACCCGGCTTCTTGTGTCACCAGAGGGTGTTCCATGGGTCCTCCAAGAGGAAGGTAAGAAAAAGGACATCAGGAGGCAGGCAGAAAAAAGTTTACAGTGACCAGAGAGGCATCCAAGTTACGGAACTATTTTTTAATAAATTGCACCGTCCCTGTCACTCAATAAGCATCGACTGAGGACCTGCTGTGTACTGTGACTGTGCCAAACATTGGAAAGTCAGCAGTGACCATGTCACATAGCATTCTTGTCCTTAAGGTGTTTACATTTGAATAGCATGGGGTGGAGAATAAACCTGTAAATAGGCACATAGGACAGATGGTAAAGATGACAAAGAGAAAGTAAATAGGGTGTTGCCGTGAGGAATGTCAGTGGCTAGGGCATGCTGGGAAGGTGTTTATGAGACAGCATTTGAGTTGAAAGTTGAATTTTGAGAGATAGCCCTGTACAATTCTGGGGACAGGGAGATGTAAACCAAAGCCCAGCAGATGCAAAGGTCCTGAGGCTGGAAGGAGTTTGGCATGCTCAAGGCAGCATACAAGGGCCGCCAGGGCTGAGCCATCAAAAGTGAAGTGAAGGGTGGTAGGAGATGAAGTTGGGAAAGGAGTCAGAAGCCCAGGCACATGTGGGACCTGGTAGGCATGGTGAGGGGTCTGGTTTGCCCATCTGGAAGAGGATAATACTGGAAAGAGCAGTCCCTGTCTGCAAGGGGTTGAAGAGGATCTTAAGGCGAAACCTTGTCCCTTTGTCACATAGCACCAGACCCTGGAGGCTCCGAGCCTTGCAGGCTACAGGATGCTGACGCAGACGGTAAATGTTAATACCCACAGCCCTGGTTCGACCTTTTCAGCGTTTGGTGTTCTGATTAACTGGCCATTCTCCCTCTTCAGCACATGTTGAAGAGACTTTGTTCGGAAGGAAGTTGAAATGGCCAGCCCATCTAATAACAGAATATTGAAAAGGTCACAGGAGTATGGCTGAGTTCTCCAACCTACAAATCACAGGGAGCGTGCACTCAGATAACTCATTCTCCTGACAAATCAAGGAGCAAGGACTGAAGACTGCACAGCTGATTAAGCTCATGGGAAACCAGAGGGCCAGGGAGAAATCGATAGGAGAACATCCTGCCCCATGCAGGGAGTCGGGGCAGCAGGGGCTCTGATTAGCAAATCAGCCAGTGGTGGGGCGCACTGCCCCCTGGTGGCAGCTCACATGACAGCAGCATCTGAAAGGCCTCAGTGGGGATTTGCTACCTGGCCTGCCCTCAGAGCAGGAGGGCCTGCCTTGGTGATCCCACCAAGGGAGTAATTTGGCTAGAATCTTTTCCGTCTTGCTAAAAAAGAAAAAAAAAAAAGACACCTTTCCATAAAATAAAAATATTTGCCATTAAAATTCCTAAAATTCTATCTCTCTCTTGGTATCTTGTATTTTTCCATTAAGGATTTTTTTTTTTTTTTAGAAATTAGATTTTACCATGACCAGCCTTTGGAAAAAGAATGAGCAAGAACACTCAAAACTCAAACTCCTCATAAAATGAGGACAGGTTTATGGCTTAATTTACTATGGAGTTCCACAAACAACGTTAAAGGAAAATGACTGATTTAATTAAACACTGGGCAATTAACCTTCCATGTGCTAAGACAGAGGGCTGTGTGAGGGCCTTCCATGGAAGCGTATCTTCATTGAGGAGGCAGCGGCCACAGAGAATCTTAATAGATCAGCAAGTCCGGATTGAAGTGGAAAGCTCACTTTAAAAAAGAAATCTAAGAAGATTAAGAGAGAGATGAACATCAGAAATGACTCTGATTAAGCCACGATAAAGAATGTGAGAAACGGAACGGGAGAAATGGCATACACAGAATGTATTTTTTAAACCACAGGCACAAAGATTCAGTGGGCTTTGGAGATAAGGGGGACTGACATTTTGAAAACGGTTGATTAAAAGCTTTTCGGCACAAATGTTCATTTTCACTGGGGGTTGAGCACAAAAATCCATGGAGTAAATTGAAATTCTAAATGCTAAGAGAAGACTAAAAGATTTACTGCCACAGATTCAATTAAGTGGCTTAAAAAATGTACCATCTCCTTCAGGATTCATTTAGGCGCCTGCCTCATAACTACACAATTTCCCAAACGCTGCTTGCTAATGTGTGTCAGGGGGACAAGCCCTGCAGGACAGGCCTGGGGTCTTGGTCACAGGAACTTTAATTTGGCTTAGCAGGTGCCAAAGGGCTCCCGGCACAAGGCAGAACTTACCATCCTTCCCTCTGAGGTTGCAGGCCTTGCAAGAGCTGGCCTCACCTGTGACCTCCACTGCCTACCCCCACTTCTAATAGAACACAGCCTCAGAGGTCACGACCAGTCTGGGGACTTGACCTCTCAGAAACATAGCCTAGCTTAAGGTATACTTTGGGCATGTCCCTTGTTGAGCAATGGTGGAAATCATCGACCCCATGGGCACACTTGGTTCCACATTTTTGAGTTGCTGATCTGCCTGCTGATGCTGGAATGTCCCATGTGGACCACCTTAACAAGGCTGCCCTGTCTAGTAGGAAGGGAATTATTTAAAGATCTGACCCTCAGATGGTACATTAAGGGCCCAAAGGTGAGCTAAACTCAGATGGCAAGGCTACTGAGCTTGCAAATTGGCAAGAGTTACTTCAGTGCCCTCTGTACCACTATCTCTGAATTCATCCAGCCATGAGCACGACAGCTTGCTCAGTGTGAGGCCATCTCAGTGGTGACAGGGCCTGCACAGAGTTGTGAAGGCTGATGAAAAAACAGGGAGTGGGGCAGGGTGCAGGTGGCCCTCATTGTAGGCAACCTTGGATGTGAAATTACAGCTGCACCAAGGTGGTGAGTGGGAAGCAAGTCCCATGGTTCATGACCTCCCAGCTCTGAGATACCCCAGCCCAGGGCTTGGGTTTTACCCTGGCTATACAGTCAAGTGCACTGGTTGGAAACACCTTGCTTGGCCTCCCGCAAGGATGCTCTTACTCAAGAGTAAGAGCAAAGGATGTAAAATGAAATGGCACTTATTGTCATTAGATCTGTGTTACAGCTAGCTGTTAGAATAACGGACAGGGCAGGAAACCCCAGGCAGGAAGACTTCCTGCCCAGGGGCCCAGCTTGGGGAAGGGATGGTTGGGACAGGTGGAAGAAGGGCAGCCATCGAGGGTGGGAATTTCCAGGATTGCTTCTTAGAACTCCCCCACCCTGTCACTGCATCCCCACAGCAATGCTCAACCAGGAGCACTGGAGGAATTTGTGTGCACGCTTTTGTTCTCTCCCCTCACAGAACATCCAGATTATTTAGAAAGAGGAAAAAAAAAAATAACAAAGCATATTTTTTTCTTTAAGAATGATAGAGCAGACATAAAACCCCAAATAGAAGTAAAACAGGAATAAGTTAGAAGAAGGAAATCAATAAAAACAGAGGAGGTTTAAAGTAAGAGGTTTAAAAAGCTAACAGCTATAGGAGACAAGAGAAAAGGAATTAGACAACTAGAATTTAAATCCCAGATATTAAACTTGAGATAACATAGAAAAGGAGGGAATAAAAGATAGATTGAATTTTTTTAAAATTTAAGTATGAAAAAAGGAGATAGGTTAAATGCATAGAAATTACTGAAGTTAAAAGTACGAGACGATGGTTTAAAATATAAAGCAACTAAAGTTAAGAAATAGCTGCTGAGAAAGAGAGGCCAGGAGGCATCTAGGAAGGAGGGTGGGGCCGGCCCCAGAAGCCCCTCCCCTGCACGGCCTCCACTTTGTTTTCTTTTGCCTACTCTGGGGCGGGGGTGGGGGTCAGCGTTCTCCATTCTCCAAGGAGAGGCTGCCCTTCCTATGTGCACAAGCACACAGAATACGTGGAGGCTTTGGTCCCTAATGCATAGCCAGGGAGCCCCTGTGTCCACCCAGAACACTGGCAATCTGTGTCGGATGAAAACTAACAGATACACACGCAAATGAACAAACCAAGGCTTTCCCTGCTGTCTTTTGGGAGGAATAACTGGGTTCCACAGCCACATCTTCAAGCACTGGTTCTCGAGTCTTTCAGATCCAGTACCCACTTTTTAGAACAAATACTTCATAATGGCTTCTTAACCTGAAATCAAAATTAGAGATGATATAATCTGCTTCCACATATAATTTCACAATACGATGCCCTAATCAAAATATAAACGATGAATACAAAGAAAGCAATTTGTAGTAAAATATTACATATTTCAGTTTGCAAGGCTACAACGGAATTCATAATGATGTAGCCAGATGCTGGCATGAAAACAGTCTCCACAAAGACAACTGATACAGGTGAGCTAAACTGGCGACTCCTATCCCGAAACACTGTGTTGCCATTGGCAATGAGATAATGATGAACAGCTTGTGATAATGTTCTGAACAAAGCAATATGTACTCTTCCCTTGGATTTCTTTAGTTACATCCCACAGAAATTCCAAGTATATTAAGCCATGCACAAAATACTTTGTCTATGAATGATCAGTGTTAGGTTCTAGGTTTAAATAATTATAAATATGTTTTCACCTGTATGAATATTCAAGGGGATGTTGAAAAAAATAGGACACGTGACAATTTATTGTTGTGAAGGATTGTTCTACCCAATGCTGAATATCTGGCATTAAGAAAAACGTTCTTAAGAAAGACTTAAGAGACAGCTCTGCCCCACTTTTTTTTTAATTTCAGATTAATGTGAGGGTACAATTAGGTTACAATGTTCGCATTTGTTAGGTAGAGGCTCCATTGTAGTTGTGCCCCACACCTAGGAGGTGTGCCATATACTCTCACATAGTGCCTATTAGGTAGGAGCACACCAATGCCCCTCCCTCTTTCCCCCTCCCCCATCTTAAATTGAATGGAGTTTTTCTCTTGCCTGGGTGTGTAGAAGATCACCTACTGACCACCCCACTCTAGAACCCCTGTCTCAGAGGGACAAACACAGCTGGATTAGAAGGCACCTGGCAGCTCCCTTGAATTTCCTTGTGGCTACCTGGGTTATGCATGCCCAGTCTCAAGAATTTTAGGGAACATTGTTGGGGTGAAAAAAGATGGGTAATAGCAAGAACAGTAGACCTACAAGAGATACCTATGAGTATTGGTCTAGAGGTATTGGTCTGACTGTCCAGAGAATGATGAAGTGGGCCTTGTAGACGCTAAAGACAGCAGCCAGAAAAGAGGAAAGACTTAAGCTCAGCCAGGAGCAAAAGACCTGCTGAGAGAGCCTCCTGCAGGAGGAGAAATGGCAGATGACAGAAACGAGGATGCTTCTCAGTTAGAGCAGTAAATAACTATGAGGAATGGTTGCTATCAACCATAAAATCTCAAGATGACATATAAGGGGCAGAGGGAAGGGACACCTGCCCCCACGATGGTTTTCATCCAGAGATGTTCCCAAGTTATTAGAAAGCTCTGGGAAGGAAGGCGGCGCTGCCAGGTTGGAATGTGACCCCTCCTTGGAATGTTTAGGAGAGCAAGAGGAGGTCAGGAATCATGTTCCAGACTTGTGTCAGCTGCCAAGGCTCAGGAAAAGTTAATCTGATGTTCTTCTTACTCTGGGTCGTTTAACTCATTTCTAAAATTGGTTTCTTGCTCAGAGCAGAATTTTGAGCTTTATAAACCCCCAGGAGAGACAAAAAGTTCCTATACAATTGTGTTATTGTGATTGAACAGTTTTATTCTCAAAGATTTAATTCCCCCAAATTTTGCTCTAGGAAAATAAAAACTGCAACACACAGTAAGGTGGCAATTAAACTCCCTGTGTTAGGGAATATTACTCACGGGGATAATTGGGAAACGTGACAGAGGACGGGATGCGGCATCTCGGAAGAGATGAAGAGGCTTTTCAATTACTCTGGAACTTTATTTATTATTTTTGAAGGGTAATGCATTGCTGCTCTTAACTGCCTCAAATTAAAGTGGATTCTGAAAATAAAGCCTTTTCTTTGAGGCTATTTTTATTTTTACTGAGCATAATTAGATGATGTAAAGAGAAGTTTACTTTTGAAATGTGTCGTCTCTTATTTCCCTGTTAACTGTAATCACATCGGTAGGAACTTTGCTATTGAGATTTTATTGCTTCGTCTCCTTTCCTTCTCCAGCCTATCAAAGTTAGTAAACTGAAAGATCGTTCACAAATAGAGAAAGCTAGCTTGTTGCAAAAAGTTCTTCTTGCCTGGAAAACAAACTCCAAGAAACACTACAGTGATGTTTGTGTTGCTAAATTTGAGATCCGAAGTAAGGATATTTTCAGACTTAGACTCTGCAAAGTGATCATTGGACTGAAACGCATTTTCATGTGTTAAGGTCAGATCCGGGAGCCAGCTTCGAATTAAACAATGGATTCTTTCTCTCTCATCATATAATAGGCTTTAAAAGGTCAGGGAACAGCTAGGTGCTGGTGGGAGGGAAATCACTAGAATTTCTCCTCATATTTTGGAATAAAGATTAAGAGAAGCTAGCAGCACTTGGATATAGGTAAATGGGGTGGGGGTAAGTGGGACGTAGGTAAATGACAAGGGTAGAGAGGGGCTGTGTTCCCATTAAGACCCTAGACCTGGTGAAGGGAAGCCACAGTGAGCGTCCACTATTAGGAAATCTGCTTTCCTGGAGTCTCCTCCTGAGGGTTAGGAAGCAGAGAGGTTAGGGGCCCTTGAGGCAGGCTGGAGCTCTAGACTCCCACTGCCCATTTGGTCAAGGCAGACCCCACAGTGTGGGGAGTCAGGGAGGCTTCTGGCTACACCTGCCCCACCCATCCCCACCTCCCTGCTGTGACCAGCAGGAGAGGAGGGGGAGGGGTTCGGAGAAGAGTTTTAATTG
Source organism: Galagoides demidoff (assembly GCA_963574575.1). Lineage (NCBI taxonomy): Eukaryota > Metazoa > Chordata > Mammalia > Primates > Galagidae > Galagoides > Galagoides demidoff. Next base: position 22,111 of record CAUYQV010028900.1, on the reverse strand, counting down.
AGCCAAAGAATAGTGAGAAGCAGAACAGGGAATGGGGCCGATGAGGCTATGTTTTTCTTGTGGTTTATCCACAGTATGAAATATTATAGCTATTTGAAGAATGATTGATTAGGGGACTGATGAGTAAATGTTATGAATCTCAAAAATATTCAGCCGAGCAGAAAAAGCCAGCACAAAAGAGCCCACACTACCTGATCACACTTGGGCAAGTTGTAGAATTGGCAAACTGGTCTGTACTGATAGAGATAATTAGCAATCACCCTTGGCAGGGGATGGGGGAGGACTGACTGGGAAAGGGCTCCAGAACAGGGGGCGGAGCAGATGAGGCTTTCATTAATTAAAATATACTCTAAATCCCTAAAAGCCAAAACACTAATAATGCTGCTAAAAATAACTGGCTAAATCCAGTGAGTTTTGACAAATACAGCACGTCTGTGTGCCAATCCTGCGCCAATCAAGATACAGAACATTTCTGTAACCCTCAAAATCTCCCACAAGGGGCCCTTTCCCAGTCAGTCCTCCCCTACCCCCTGCCAAAGGTGATTGCTTATTGATGTCTATCAGTACAGACCAGTCTGCCAATTCTACAACTTCCCCAAGTGTGATCATGTCCTGTGGGCTCTAATGTCTGGCTTCTTCTGTTCAGCTGAAAATTTTTGAGATTTATAACAACATTTATTCATCAGTCCCCTAATCAGTCATTTTTTAAATATCTATAATATTTCACAGTGTGGATAAACCATGAGACAGTCCCTGCCTTCTTGGAGTTCTCTGTGTACCTTTTGACTTGGCTTCTCCGCTGCTAGGAATCTATCCCAAGGAAACCATCAGAGGTACAAAAAGGCATAGGTGGCATTACTAATATGAGTGGCCACCAGAGATTAAGCAATCTACAGTCCCCTACTGCACTGTTACACGTAATGTTCTAGCTAGAAGAGCATGCAGTGACATAAGAAAATGTTGACAATAGGTTAAGAGCAAAAAAGTTATAGGACAGTGTGTACAGGGTGACCCCACCTTCTGGGACTTTCCATAAATGTAACAGCAATATGTGCTGTTTTAGAATCAGAAAAACATTTTATTAACTTTTTAATTATCCCAGGAAAATCCTTTCATCTGGGAAAAAAAAAGCCGGAAAGCATTTGCAAATCCATCACACAAGACCTCAGAGAAGCGGAGCCAGGACAGGTGACATCCTGAGAAGAAATGAAACTGTGGCTGGGATGGGCACCATTGCCCAAATGAGGCTATAATGTTAACAGCATGGCCCCTAGAGCGTCTGGGACAGGGGGCCTGGGTTCGGCCACCCCTGGCCCTCCTCCCTCCCCACTGGAGCCTCCTTTGCCTTCAGAGTCTAGAGCCCCTACTGCTTGGTTCTTTGGGAGACTGTCAGGTGACACTGTCACTCCTCTAGTCAGCCTTCCCTGGATAGCGCTGAGAACTGGAGGGCTAAACTGGCCAGTGTGGCAGGCAGGGCAGTGCCTCCGCTCCCCAGACGGATCTACATCCTCACCCACAAGATCTGTACGTGCAAAAAGGACTTTGCATATGTGAGTGAGTTAAGGATCTTGAGTGGGGAGATTGTCCTATATTATCCAGGAAGGCCCTGGTAATCACACAGCCTTTAACTGTTAAAGAGGGTCAGAGTCAGAGATTTGCATATGCTACCCTGGAGGTTTTGACAATGGATGAGGGGGCCACAAACCAAGGAATTCTGGTGGCCTCTAGAAGCTGGAATAGGCAAGGAAATGAATTTTCCCCTAGAGCCTTCTGAAGGAATGAGGCCATAGCAATATCTTAATTTTAGCTTAGTGAGACCCAGTTTGCACTTCTGACCTCCAGAACTGTGAGATAATAAATTATGGTTGTTTTTTAAGGCACAAAGTCTGTAGCAGTTTGTTACAACAGCCACAGGAAACTAAACAAGCAGCCAGGCTGCCCTGAGAACGAAGGACCAACAGGGGCAAGCAGGGTCAGGCCTGGCCTGTGGAGGTAAGGGCAGATGACAGGTGGCCCTGGATCAGCTCACACTCTGCCAAGCTGAGCCAACCACATACCGGAGCGTGGAGCTCCCTCATTGCAAAGCTGATGGGCATCCTGCATGGGAGCCGGCCCCAGCCGTGCCACCTCTGCCCACACGCGGCCACAGTGGGAGAGCGCTAGGAAGATGGAGGCAGCAGAGTCCCCAGGAAGGCCCCGGTGCCGTGTGGCCCCAGCAAGCTTCTTCTTTGGGGTCCTCAGGGTGGGTGCCTCAGTGCCCAAAGTCAACTGCTTCTGCCTCATTCTGGGAGATGGCAGAGAGTGGGGCAAAGGCCAGCAGAAGGCAACCTTCAGAAATGAGCCAACCAAGGAATGTGGGTCTGCAGTGCCCGTGGAAACCGGTGAAGAACCTATAGCATTGAAGGAAATAGTAGCTCTCATAGTTAGGGTCCTGGGGAGGCAGAGGCCTAGGGGAAAATTCCATTTTGCTGAATGAGGAGTGATGTCAGAGCTTTAAGCCTTAGCTACAGCTGACCGCTCCTAAACATAAACAGGCCAAATGCATCTAAAAATCAGTTCCCTGACTCCTAGCTTGTTTTACTTAAACTGCTGATATGTTATTTGTATGAGTATTTATCAGCATGTCCTGTAAGCAGACACTGAGGCCTTTTCTCCTTTTTCTCTTTAAATTTCCAGACTTGTGGTGTCCCTATAGCTGCTGTTTACAAAGTGGTTTCTGCTTGGCGTCTGCCATTTACTTATCAACAGTGCCCCATGGCCCCTCTGGTGGCCACCTATAGGTTGAGAAGTCCCATAAAATATGCTGCAGGGGCCTCCAAACTGTTCTTTCCAGCCTGGCCTCTCCCTAGGGCAGGTAGCTGGAACTCAGGTCCAGGCCCTTGGCCATCATAGTCCCCATGACAGGCTTCTTCCTCTCAAATCATAGGTGTCCCTTACAGGTACCACCTTCTAGAGGCCCTCCCAGACTCCTCCAAATCAGGTTCAGGGGCCTACCCAGATACACCCAAATTCATCTTGGCCCTGATTAGACATGAGCCTCATGAGTGGAGGGTCTGTGGCTGAGGATAAACACAGCAGTGTCCCCAGGGCCTGGCACATGAGGGACAGGCAGTGTGTGCTTGGGATCCACTCTGTGGACAAATAAGAATTACTCTGTAGTGTGCATACCCACCCCCCTACCCCACATATCTGCTTTGTGAGACTATGTTTTTAATTATTAGGACTTTTTATAGCAAAGCCTCCTTAGCCCTTGGCTCTGGGGGCAGGGGTAGGGATTGGGCAGCAGGTTGTAAGTGGCCTTCATGTCCCTGATGTCCCCTTAGAATCCAGGCCCCCATGCTTCCATGAGGATCCTTGAGGCTCTCCCTCCTAAAACATCACCCATGCTAGTGTTGTCCAGGAGGCCTGGACTTTGGTCCTCACTGCGACTCAGACAGTTCCCAATGCTTCTTCCCATGAGATCAGGGCACAGCCATGGGTGTTGTTTTCAAGGGGTTTCTCAGGAATGCAAAGGGAATTGCAGATCAGCACAAAAAAGGGATTTCTGAGTCTGAAACAGAGGATTAGAAAATCCTTCCTGGCCTTTAAAATTTAAATAACTGGAGGATTTAATTCCTAGTTTCTTTTACAACCATAGTTGGCATGTTAATGCTGGTCATCAATTTCACTTAGAGCATGGCATGTCTTCTGAACCCAAAGATTCCGTGCCATGCGTTGTTTATTTTTCTCTCTTCGAAACTTGATAAGCTGTCTGAGAATGCCATAAAGGAGAAAGCTCGGGGGTCTAGAACACGGCCTTCCTCGGCCACATTGGTGTCTGCCTAGCGTGGACTACCAGACCCGTGAATGTGCATTCTGAATTTCCAGTAGTCCCATCAGCACACTGCTTCTCTCTCAACATGCAAACTACATACCAACAACTGCTTAGGATTGATAAAATCTGCCCTTAGGAGTTCACCGTCAACCACAGCCAGAAACTGCTGCTGACAGTAGGACTTCCTAGATCCAATTAGCAGCAGACAGAGCCCACCGTCAGCGAGACAAGAGCCAGTGGGCAGGCAGGGTGCAGGCACGAGGCCCAGCCAACATGGACAATGACATTTCTGGTACCCACACATACGTGTATGTCACTGCCACCACAGGGTGCCATCACTGCCTGGTTGAAAGATTGCACTCCTCGAGCTGCAGCTTTGGTGTAGGGGACATGAGACCTGCATGGGCATTGCTGTGGCCTTTGAATTATAAGACTATCACAAGGCCACCAGCTCGAAGACTGCTCTGTGCCCACTAAGTTATACCTATGTCTATGGGTTGGTCTCACTGATTCCTTGCCCAGTGCCCTGAGCTCTGCCCACTCCTCGGGGCTCCACCTAAGGCTACAAGAGAGATGAGTCCCACCCATGTTCACAAGGAGTCTGCGTGGGCTCGTTAAGAAAGTGAAATGAATCCACACCTGGGAGTAACCAGCAGGGCCAGATGACAGCAGGGCTGCTGGGAAGGGAACGGCTCAGAGGCCCAGCCAGGCCTGGGCCACCACAGTTTTCCAGGATCCCACTCTATCCCAGAATGTCAGTGCACACTCAACCAGCTCTCCAGCTCCTGGGTTTACCTAAGAGACTCCATCCATCTTTGAAAACATTCACAAAAGCCCTTTTAGGACCAGCTGGTCGCACTCCCATTTCAGCAACAGGGATTTTGCTCTCTTCTGTTCCAGAGCCACATGGGGCCGGCTCACATGTGTGTCATCCTAGCAACTTGTCTCTTTGTACCCTAGTAAAGGCTGCCTGCCCAGTATCCTATGTGGCACCATCAACTTCCTGTGCTGCCTTTTTTGTTTTTTTCTGATATCATTTCCCTTCTGGAGAGAAATGACAATGTCCTGCATAATGGGGTCATCTTGCAGATAAATGAACTAAAGCTCCGATCGGAGGAGGAACCTCCCTGAGGCCACACAGCAGGGCTCAGACCCTGCCCACAGAGGACAGCTATAGCTGCCTGTTGTCAAAAGTCTTCCCCTTCATCTCTGCCCGTGTTGGTCAGCAGCTCTGGCCTGACTGATTCCCAGTAGGGAAGAGCCGGGGGGGACAAGCACTGTCCAGCATGTCCACAGCATTGTCGAGCATATTTGGGGCTCTTTCCGCTGCTCAAAAGAACTGAACCCTAGGAAGTACAGTATCAAACCAGAGGCTTGTGGTGAGCAAAGCCCCAGCAGGCAGCATGCCAGCTTCTTGCATCTGAAGTTGTTTCAGATGGTAATGTATATGTGTGTGTATGTGTGTGTATACAGTTATTTTTGTATTTGGGCTTATAGCTTCCACCGTAACAGTGTCAGGTAGCAACTTTTTAAAGAAAAACTTCCAGAAAGGGTTGCTCTGTAATGGCTCTGTTTGTCCCACCCCCACCCCACCCAGCATCTGTCCCTGGAGATATCTGTACAACACTCTCTCATTTTCACTCCAAGTTGTGCCCATTTGAGAAATGATGCCCCACACACCCTCGCACAGATGCCAGGGGTCTTGGCCCTCCTGGATGTGGAAGGGCCCCTCAGGCACCCCTCAGGCTGGGGAGCCGGCTGGCTCTGGCCCACCTGCAGACCTTTGCTTCCCTTTCCGCAGAGGGGTTATTTGTCCATCACCAAAAATTACCTCAAAAGGTGGGGGGCAGGAGGGGGTTCAAGAAAAGAACTTTTCACAGTGCACTTAGTGCTTGACCATGAATAGCATTTATAAAGCCCAATAACGTAAACCCTGAACACTGAGCTGCCCAATAGATCATCTCCTCCGACAAAGACAGGGTGGACCAGAGGGTGCCTGTCTGTCGTAGGGAGAAGCTAAATTCTCATCTTTATATTGGGAAGTTAGTAGAAGCCAAACTCTATACAAACTACAAAAACAAGAAATAGGCTATTTTAGGTAAATTCCAGCTAAAATAGCTGAAAGGGATAATCTCTACAGAAGAAAAAATGGGAAGGAGGAGATAGACACCAGCTGTTTTTCATAAAAAATCTTCAGCATGTATTGGACTCTTTAAATTACGGACGTATTTATCTTTCTTTACAATATAAATTTTTAAAGTGTGTTTAAAATATTTAAAGCAATAAGAAAGACTAGAAATCACCCTTAAAATTTTTTTCCAGCTGGGCCTGATTAAAAAAGAAAAGAAAAGAAAGAAAGCAAAAACACTTTCTCTAAACTGGGCATAGTGGCTCATACCTGTTATCCTAACACTCTGGGAGGCTGGGGCAGGCAAAGTGCTTGAGCTCACAACTTCAAAACCAGCCTGAGCAAGAGTGAGATACCCCCATCTCTTAATAAGAAAAAAAAAGAAAGAAAGAAAGAAAAAATAACCAAATGTTGTGGCAGGTGCCTTTAGTCCCATCTACTTGAGAGGCAGAGGCAAGACGATCTCTTGAGCCTAAGAGTTTGAGGTTGCTGTGAGCTATGATGATGCCAAGGCACCCTACCCAGGGTGACAGAGTGAGACTGTCTCAAAAAAAAAAATATTTTTTTCCTAAAAAAAAGATCCATACCAAACTTGTCAAAAAAAATGAATTGCCATTGTAATTAAAATTTAAAATATAAGTTAAACAAATGAAGAGAGAGTTAATGATTTGGAAGACAGCTGAGAAACTGCCCAAATCCCCCACAGAGAGAGAGAAGAAAGAGACACGACCATGAGATGCAGACGACAATGAGAAGACCCAATACTGCCTAACAGGAGTTAGAGAAAGTGAAAATAGCAAGAAGAAAAGAAAGGCAATAATATTTAAAGAGATAATGCTGGTGAGTTTTTCAGAATTGATTAAATACTTTACTTTTCAGATTGAGAAAGCATAGCAAGTCCCAGGGAAGATAATAAAAGCAGATTCAGGAGTAAACAACTAATGGTAAAATTGTACAATGTCAAAGACAATGAGAAAGGTTTAAAAGCAACCAGAGGTAGAAGACCTATTTCTTTCAAAGGAACAACAATTGTAGTGGCAGAAGACAACCAGCAGCTGCTAGAATATGGTGGGATACTGTTAGAAACCACGAGAAATTAGAAGGCGCAAGAAGGCTTCAGATGTAGGGAATGGAAGTGTAGTGAGGCCTCAGTGGAGACATCTGCATCCCTCTTCTGGCCAAAATAAAAAATCTGCATATGGCAAATGCCACTGGTACCGTCCAATATCTGTTTCCCCACCTCCTTCATTAGTAACAAAATCTCAAAGTTACCTGGACATTCTGCCATTCAGATAAATGATGGCATTTCCAAGCCTTTCTTATAGCTAAGTTGGCCTTCCAACTAAGTTCCACCAAAGGAAGCAGAGTGTGATGTGAGATTTCCAGAAAGTCACCTTAACAAAGAGCTAAAGTTCCATCCTGGACCGCGAGGCCTAGGGTCACACCCAAGGGATAGCAGAATGGTGAACTGGGACACCCCTGGGTCTGTGACCAGTTAATGGAGACACTGTGTCAGCTCCGATTTGCCTACCTCTACATTCTTTTATGAAGACAGAAAACCTGGTGCCCTCCAGGGTGCCTCTACAAAAAAATTAATCTTCACTAATGCCGAAGAACTTTTGACTGTAGGAGAAAAAATACGGAGCCAAATTTAAGAAAAACTTTGAGGAGGAGGAGTAGGAGAGAGCATTGAAGTGGTCAGACCCAGGAGCCTGGGGCTGGGGGGAAGACCTGTTGGCACCCACAGAGGGGCTCTGCCTACAGCAGTGAGTCCCTACTGTGCCAAGGGCAGAGAAGTAGACTCTGGCTCCTACATAGAACAGTGGCCCCCAACAGAGTCTTGCCTCAGTACAGCAAATAACCATCACCTTTGGCAGATGCATGACACTCTCTCCAAAAATAGATAAAATTACAGTCCATCCTGTAGGTTCTTTACAGTGTGACAACTCACAGGTCACATGGACTGAAGCAGGACATTTTGATATATTGAGCTGTGCCAGCTATGATCTTAACTTCTTTAGTGCAATGGGGTTGTGCCTTGTAGGTCAATGACTTCTGCACTCTTTGAAGCTCCCCAGAGAGACGAGATTTGAGGGAGGAGGAGGACATGTGTATACACACACACACACACACACACACACACACTTCTAAAGGGGGAGGGGGCAGCAATTTAAAGAGTATTTTTCCCTCCAGGGCCACTCATTGCTCCTCCCTGAGTTTGTGGGTCTCACACACAGGCAGGAGTCTACATACCCAACCTTCCCTCTGCAGAGAGGTGAAGTTGTCATGGATGTGTTTCATTTGGGGGCCTGTGGACTTGAGACAACTACTCTGAGATTTCACTGAATATGATTACAAACCACACAGGCCCCAGTGTCCTGGCAGTAGTGGCAGTTGTTGAAAAGCTGGTTTAATTAGCCTGCACACAGGAGTGATTTGATCTTAAGTCTGGTGTGTCATTGTTAGCAACTGTAAAAAGAGCTGCATTTTTCCAGCAGTTTCTCTGTGCCAAACTCCATGCTAAGAACTTTCTAGGCACCATCTCACATAATCTGAGTGTCATAAGCTCTGGTTTTAATCCCCACTTTTCAGATGAGGAAACTGAGGCACAAATAAGTAGCCCACAGTCTCTCCATGTGGAGTGTGCAGCGCCTGCCCAGACACCCTGCAGGAAGGCCCTGCCCTTTCTTCCTCCAGTTCCCACATTGGCTAGACTCAGGGTCTCCCTCACAGGCCTCTAGCCCCTCTACTGTGTTATCCTGGGACTCCCACAAACTCATATGGGGTATTATGGGCTGCTGCCAAGGAGCGTGGGATGTTAGACCCCTTCTAATGATGGTCTCTGCTGTCACCCTCAATCCCACTCCCTCCTTCCCTACCAGGTGACTTGGGCCCCTCTTTGATGGGAATACTGGCTCTTGAATTCCAGTCCATCCTCCCCAGTGCTTCTGCTCTGGCTCTGAACTTGATGGACTCCATAGCTTTATATCCTGCTATGAAAAGCCAAGATTTTAGAGATTTAGAAATAAATTATCTTTCAAAAGCCTGGCTTCTGCAAATCAAAAGTTTTCATTTCATGAAAATTGTCCTTGCTACGAGTTTTGAGAACCAAGAATTGGACACCTCTGTGTTCTATGCATATTTTCTCCTTGGAGGCCGTATCACTGTAAAATCGGTTTGATTTGAATAGTGGAAGAACCTAGGAGAAAATATAATTCTCTGAGAATGAAAAATTGTCCTGCTCACCCAGATATGGTTTTGGACAAGTCTTTGCCTATCTTTCCTTGTCTTTTGAGTGAGGAGTTGAACTTGTGGGTGTCCTGGGTCCTGTCAGTGATGCCCATGCCAGGGGGTAGGAGGGAGTCTGACATTCCAGCAGAACACATGGGACATGAGAACATGTGATAGGAAGGGTCTTGTTCCCCTGCAATTTGAGGCAGTTTGGAGTATCCAGGACCAGTGTGCGCCTTCCACACTACGGGAACAAGATTAGGCCAAGACAAATGGTCTTGCCTGAAATGAGAAACTGGCCATCTCCATCTGCGGAGATGCAGAATTGGGCTTGTTATAGGCCTGATTTGTGAACTTGAATGAGGCCTTCTAGAAAGCTATTTGTAAAATTCATTGCTAACTCTGGCTTCAGCTAACACATTCTATCTTCTATCTTCTCAGATTAGGTGATTTCATATTCCACACGTTTCTAGAATACAGTGGACTATAGAGTAAAGTGAGAGAAGGGCAGGGAGATGGGGGTGGGGGTCTGGGCACTACCCTACTGACTGGGAATTTGGTTGCAGAGATACCTCACACTAGCCTCCACTGCCCCACCCAGGGTCCACTCTTGTCTGCTTTCTCCTGGAGAAATCCTTAAGGACTTTCTCAAACCCTGGAGGTTTTAGATCCACTTGCAGAGTTTTGTAAGCAAAGGAAGCTTTGCAGCTGAGTGCGTTTTGCACCTTGCCCACCTCTACCTATGTCAGTATATCCTCTGAGCCTCTAGGCCTGGTAGGGGAGAGGCCTTCTGAAGAGGTACATGTCCTGTTTGCAGGAAGTGTTGGGAAGAGGCCTGGAGTCCCTGTTCCCAGCAGAAAGGGAGGCCGTGCTACAGCTGGAGCCTGTTGGCACTGAGTCAGTGGTAGGGAAGGCTTGAGACCAGTAAGGAGGAGGTAGAAAGATTGACCTAAGCTCAACTCAGACTGAGCACATTTGGAGCAAGTCATAGGCAGCTTAGATCCATTCTGGAATGAGATTTTCTCTGTCACACAACCACCACACTTCTGATGACAACTAGAGCAACTTTCTAGATCAAAAGGTAGTTTAAACTTAAAAATGTTGGTAGTAAAGAAAATGAATTTTCTAAGGTAATCTTTTATGCCCATGGAAGAATTTGACAAATATACTCACTTTTAAGCCTCACTTTGCTGAAGATAGGGGGATGACACAGGCTTTATTTGCCTCCTGAAGCTGCTGTGCTTCCCAGCAGGTTGATGCATGAATAGCTTATCCAGAGGATTACCCGTCACAGAGGGGAAAAGGATGCTACACGGTCCTCAGGTTGTTTCTGGTGGCTCTAAGCCCGTGACAAAGCCCCCAGGCTCCTTCTCTGTTTCCTGCATAAACTCCTTGCTCCACAACTGCTGTTTTTCACTGAGCAGGAAATCCTGGGAACTGTGGTCTGGAATTTTCTGAGCCAAGACAGGGTCTGTGGGGTTCATACCCGGTTGGGTGCTTGGGTGGAGTTAGGGAGCTCCTGCTCTGTGTACATTTTGGGTTTTCTTCAGGTGCTCCAATCCCCTTAACCAAAGGGAAAAATCAGGTGCTCTAGGAGGCTGGCTGGCCAGCCCACCTGGACCGGCCTCTCTGAGCCAGGATGTCTGCAGGAGACATTGCCACTGCTGACATGGTTGGTGAAGACCCCAACCTGGGACATCAGAGCAAGACCAGCTGATATTTGCTCCATGGTATGCACCTTTGCCCTCTTGTGTTTGGAGAATTAGAAGTCCATGCAAAGTAGATAAGGCCTGGCCCAGAGTCCTGTTCAAGTGGCTCATGGGAAGGGCCTCTGCTCTCTCCAGTGAGGTCTTCCAGGAGAGCTCTTGACTGACCAGGGCACTGGCTTAGCCACGACTCCCCCCATGGCCATGCTCTACAATGAGGCTTTGCCATGTGTCCACACACTGAAAACAAGGCTGTTTCGCCTCAAGATCACACATGAAGATCATATTGCACATAATTCTCTATGCCTCTGTGCTATGGGTTTATAAAGTGCACAGCAGGGAGGGGATACTGTGAAGGCAGTTTGTAGTGACTTAGATTCCTGGAAGGTACTTACAGTGGTTGTCCTAGGTGGCCTCAAAGAAGCCGGGAGGCCATGCCAGAAAGAACAAAGCTCTGAGACCAGTAAAGACTGACTTCTTCTCCTGGTTTTGCCAATTCTCAATGTGTCAACTTGAGCAGGTATCTTACACTCTTTGGGTCTGTTTCCTCGTCTCTAAAATGGAAAATAGTTCTGTTCAGGGAATTAAATAAAATAAATGGAAATAAAGCAGCTATATAATGCCTGGCTCAGAGGGGGCCCTTAATGAACAGTAAGGGGGTGTTTGTCTTAGTTAATAATTGTCTTGTTCAAGGTCCTCTTGAGGACTAAGAAGAGAGGTGCTGATCTGACTTCCCAAGAAATAGAAAGTCCCAGGGGATCAGATAGGGTCACCTGTGTGCTTGCCCACTCCCTACCTGGGCGTCCTAGAGTAAGCCCGCTGGGTGCACCCCTCCCCACAGAGAGAATTCACAGCCACAGAGGACACCAGCTGCATCAATTGACCTGTCACCCAAAAATGGAGTAAACAGACGGGGTTTATGAGACATTTGGGGGAAACCAAGAGCACAAAGGAGAAGAGCCAGTGTGGGTGAAAAGAATAACTGACCCCGCGGGATATGGAACAAAGGGGAAATTTTAAAATCTAATAAAAACACTTAGAGGGACTTAAGAAGACAACATTTCCATAAAATAAAAACAGGCTTCTATGAAAAAGAAGAATAGCACAAGAAATATTGATTGGACATTAAAAATGTGATTGCTAAAATTAAAATTCCAACAGAAGAAGTCAAAGAAAAAGCAAAGAAAGTATCCACTAACATACATTAAAAGGCAAAGGAATGAAAAAGGTGAGAGAAAAACTGAGCAACACAGATGGTCTGTCTAGCAATACTGATATCCATCTAATAGTTGACTCAGAGAACAAAGAAATTTGAGAGGAGGAAATTATCAAAGGAATAACAGAAGCAAACTCCCCACAGCTGAACTAAGATACAGACCTTCTAAAGGAATGACCCACTGAGAATTGAACAGGGGGAAATGGAAAAAGGCCCACAATTGTATCCTCTTGAAATTTCAAAACATCAAGGATAAAGAGAAGATTCTAAAAGCTCCCAGAGAGAAAAGACATGCTATCTAAAAAGGATCAGGAATCATTGTTGGCAGATTGGCACTATCAACACTGGAAGGCAGCGAAGCAATTGCCTTCCACTTCCTGAGGGAAAACAATTTTGTCCCAAGCAGCCTATACCAAATAAAGACATTTCCAGACATGAAAGGGCACAGAAAATTACCTTCTTCCTGATTAAAGCAAAGGGAGGGGAAGTATCATCTAGCAAAACAGAAAAGGAATCTAAGAAAGAAGAACTGGTCCAAAAACAGCAAGACTAAGCCAGGTATGTGACAAAACAGGATTCCAGCATGACACCTGGGCCAACTGCATGAGGAACCTGGAGAGCATCCATTCGAGTTGGAAGTCCTCAAGAAGAGAGTTAATTCTGTTCAACAAAAATAAGATAAAGAAGCTGGAAGATCTTAAGAACATGGGTGGAAAATGCATACGTGCTGTTTCACGATACATTTTTGAGGCAGTTTTTGGATGAAGTTGAAATACAGTCTTCTTAATAAAGCATCACAAGAATGGAGAAGCAAGAATCCAACGTACTCAATTCTGATTTGAGGACAACTGATGCTAATCCATGGTGGGGGAGGGGAAATGGAAGAGTGTAAGAGGGAAGGAGGGAGGGAGGTGAGGGCCCACACTGTGTGATGCACCTCTTGGGGGTGGGACACTATTATTAAAGGGACTTTACCCAGCAAATGCAAGCAGTGTAACCTGGCTCTTTGTACCCTCAATGATTCCCCAACAATAAAACAAAAGAAATTCTGGGGAAGACACCTTGCTAACCCAGGAAAGCATGGTTAAATATGAAGCAAACAAAAATATGTCATGATTTTGAGTAATTAAAGGAAAGTGAAAAAAGAGAACTCTTTGACTATAAAGCTCAAAATAATCTCCACACCACACAGGTGAGGTGCCTGGGCTAACATCTCACCTGTGGTGTTGTTCACTGGATCCTCTGCCACAGATAATGGTTCTGTCGGCAGAATGTTGAAAATGCTCTTTGTTCATTCTCACTTTTAGGCAATGAATAAAAATGTACAGTTATTAATTATAGCTACGGACTGTAACAAGGTAATTCAGACAAGCCAGAAGTAACAGGGTAGGATCAGAGAAATAGATTTTTTCCATAGGGAGAGGGCAAGAAAGATGGTCTAATACTCTAATTGATGTAATTATATTATTTAAACTTTCGATTATTTGTTTTTAAGTATGCATGCTTTGCTTTTAAAACTTTTAAGAAAATAATGCCACATTAAACATCTAAAGATGTATTACAGGCTATCTCAGGCCTGTAAGAATTCACCACCATTTCCGTTCTGTGCCTTTTGTTATATTTTTATTTATTTGCTGTTTTTCAAAGATTGCAATTCTGAATTGCTCAATATATCTTCTCAGCTGAAAATGTCAATGTATTTATGTAATGAAAATGCCAATATGTATGTATGTATCCAGAATTAGCATAGAAATGATTAAGGCAGTTCAGTGTTGATCAATAATCATATTTGATTTGGGATTTTTAATTTGCTTTTCTCAACCATCTTGTACTTTGATATTTATTACCACCCACTGTGATTTTGGCCTCAACTAAATAGAGGTTGCTTGAGGAAATTCACAATCTAGCGATTGAATTCAAGTGGTGTTGCTTGCAGAATAACAATACAGAATTAGGGCTTACAGAATGAACAGAAACCCAGTAAATGGGAGCTCTACCCTTAATAAAAGGTCTCTTACTGCCTTGAACACAACAAAACAAACACTGCTGAATGGCAGCCCCCAGCTATAAAAACTTTATGTTTCAAGTGTAGGGTCAGAGTCCTCTTTCAAACGTACTAAGCAATTTGACCAAAAACTGTATTTTGACATGTATGGTTTCATGAAGACCCGAATTTTTCAAACCCCAGGGTTCAGAAGGATGACGCAGTCTTAAAACATCCTCTGTAGTCCACATTCTGTGTGCAGCTGCAGGGCTGCTCGGGTGTTCCAAGGAACAGAGAGGTGGGCCCCGGCAAACCTCCAGGGAACCGAGATGCTGGCTGCAGGCTGTCTCCACATCCACGCTGAGCATCTGGTCACAGCCAAGTCATATTCGCCTTCTGTTGGCACCATCAGTGGCCTTGAGGAGATAGTTGACATCAGAACCAGCCTCATCCCTCCCTCTGTACTCACCACAGAGGACTCAGATCTCTGTTTTCAGAGTTACTAAGGAAAACTGCACCCTGCTTCTCTTCTTGCTAATTGAAATAAAATGGATTTTTCCAGGACAAGTGGCCTGTGCCTTCATTATGATGCATAATAATCACCCACATGACAACAGCATCTTTCATCTTGATGGGCTGGCAGGGGTGGCCCTTGGCCTGTTTCTCCTCAGAATAGAGGGAAGGCCTCAACTCCCATGGACATTAAGTCAATTACAGACACTGGGTGTTCTAGGGATGGTGGGAAGCAGCTCCTCTTACAGCATAAAGATCTGTGTGCAATCAGAAACAAGAGTGTTCTGAGAGAAGATTAGAAAAGCCAAATTCTGGGCACCACAGGTGCTGTGACTACCATAATGCAAAAATAGGCAGCCTGGAGGCAAACGGCAAAAGAGAAGGTGCAGAAATAGAGGGGGGCCTTGCTGTCAGAGGTTTGAGAATCCTTGGTCATTATTTTCCTCTTTTTTGCAAATTTTCTCATAATCCCCACAAAAAAGGAACTTTTAGGGCTATAATTCAGTTATTTGCATTTAACTGATGTTTTCCCTATGCCTTGGGCTTTTTATAATTTGAAGCTAGATGAGCCATAGCGCTAGTTGGATGAGAGGATGTACCCAGGGCCACACTGCCTGGGTGTGACCCTTCAAGTACTTTTCTCTCCTGTCCTCTCTGCAAGGGGAGAATACCCCAACCACCAACAGATTTAGCCTCAGTGAAAAGCACTCTTTCCTTGCCAGGTACTTGCCCTTTTTCTCAGAGAATAACATCCCCTCCCATCCCTGGGGAAATTTCCAGTTCTTTAAAGGGCCCAGATCAGCCAGGCAGAGGTCCTTGAAGTGACAGGTCTGGGGAGCCTGGCCCCCCACCAGCTGCCCCCATCCCTACCTCCTGAGCAACCCTGCCCTAACGTGTCCCACTGACTCCACCTATTCCCGCTGAGGCTGCAGGAGAACAGCCCTGCCCAACCTCCCCCACCAGCCTGGGCTGCCCCGGTCATCTCTGTACCTCTGGCATCTCTTCATTGTGTGTGTGTGCGAGAGCCATGCAGGGAGCACAGGCCCCAGGGGTCTCCCCTCAGCTCACCCACGGTGTCTCATTCAGGATGTTTGCAGTAGCCCCTCCATAAAAATTCTTGATACACTCAGCCCCTGTGTGTGTGCGAGAGCCATGCAGGGAGCACAGGCCCCAGGGGTCTCCCCTCAGCTCACCCACGGTGTCTCGTTCAGGATGTCTGCAGTAGCCCCTCCATAAAAATTCTTGATATACTCAGCCCCTGCCAGGGCAGACAGGCCAAAGCCAACTCCAAATGATTTTCCTGCTTCAGGTGTTTGGGGCAAAAAGGTAGACAGTGAGCAAGTGGCCAGTCGCCGAGGTGCTGTGAGTGGAAGATGAAAGACGTATAATTCAGGGGTGAACTATACGAGGTCTCCGCACCTCTGGTTTGGCATAGGTTTTATTTTCTTTGACTCCAAACTAGGTTTGCTCCTGCCCCTTGTCTGTGCCAGCCCCTAGCACCATCTAAGCTCCACTGTCCTTTTGGTCAGCAGGACCCAACTGCCCTCTCCTGCTAGTCCTGCAGCCCCTCTCTCCAGCCACGTGGTGTCTGCACCTGTTTCCCTCCTGCCATTCCCAGACTTCAAATGACGTCACCACAGACCCTCCTGTTGGATAGCCCTGGCCAGTCTCCTTCCTGCCACTCGTTGCCTGGTCCTGGTTCCCTGTCAATTCCTAGAGACTCCTATGGACCCCTCTCTGTGTGAGTGCCATGCAAGCTCCCAAAGCTGGAGTTGAGATGGCTCAGGCTGCAGGGAGATCACACAGGATGATGTGTGTGCCTAGAGTTAGTGCTGGAGCAGGGACTAGGCCTCAGGGAGAGGTCCTTGAAGTGACAGGTCCGGGGAGCCAGCTCTCTTTCAGGTCAGACAGGAAGAGGGTTGACTGCAATACACGAGGACCTTCTCCCCTCCCCTTCCCCACCCCCTCCCCATATTTTTGGGCTAGAATTAAGTTGTAGCTTTTGTTTGAGAGCTATAGATTAGTTTCATAAGAGGGCTGTGTACATTGGATACTTTTTCTTCCATTCCTGAGATATTTTGCTAAGAAGCACATTTTCCAGTTCCATCCATGTAAATATGAAGGAGGTAAAAAGTCTCCGTTTCTCTTTAGGGCTGCATAGTATTCCATGGTGTACATATACCACAGTTTATTGATCCATTCATGGATCGATGGACACTTGGGCTTCTTCCATGATCTGGCAATCCTTCCTAATAAGCATAATAACATGATAACCAAGCAGCAGGGAATACTGGGCATCTGGGAAACATTCAACAGCATGAAGCCCAGGCAGCGACACAAGAGGGGCAGGATGGCCGCTGGCCCCACAGCATCCTGTGTCAAATCGTCTGCATTTGGTAGTGATGTGTCTCAGTCTTCTACTTATTCTTATTGAATTATGAGAAGACACAGCTCCCAGAATTTGCTTTGAACCAAATGAGATGGTTTACATATAGTATCTGATATAAAGTAACAAACTTTAGTAAATCCTCCTGCCTCTTCATTCCATTACCCACCAACTGGCTTAATGAGGAAGCCTCCTCTGCGTGAGGAGCTGAGCTTTTTGGGTCATGCTCAGGGGCAGCACCTTCCCCCAGAGCACTGCTCTGCAAAGGAGCCAGGATGCTTTATTCCCATAAGTCTTGCTGACCTTGTCCCGGGATAACCAGGCCTCTCTCCTCAAAGGTGGTATTGGGAGGAGCCAGGTACACACTATGATCAGACTCCCTGACAAGCCTCGACTTTACTGATCTCCGGATCTGTTGGTGCTCTCTGATCTGCTGGGCCCTGAAGCATTTCTGATGAGGCTTCCCTGCCTGCCAGATTCCTGGGGTTTGGGAGACTATTGCAGGTCGCCAAAAGACAGTGGGGAGGTGCAAAGCCCCAGAGAGGTGTATTCATAGATTCAGAAGGAAAAGAGAAAGGAAATACACTGGGAGTGTGATTAGAAGCTGCCTGCACAGGGTTTGACTCAGCACAGAGGGGACCTTGCTTCTGACAGCTTTGTGCAGAGTCCTGGCAGGAGTGAGGCTGGCCAGATATTGGACACAGTAAACCCTGATAACTGGAGTAAATCTTTTCACTGCCTGGCTTAATGGAAGATGGCTGGACAAATCTTATGCATGGTTGAAAAGCTCAGAAATAGTCTTAGAGAAAAGATATGAGCTTTGTTAAACATGTGCCCAGCTCGGTGGCTCATGCCTGTAATCTTAGCACTCTGGGAGGCCAAGGCAGGTGGATTGCCTGAACTGGGGAGTTTGAGAAAGTCTCAGCAAGAGGGAGACCCCATCTTTACTAAAAATAGAAAAATTAGCCAGCTGTTGTGGCAGGCACCTATAGTCCCGGCTCCTTGGAAGGTTGAGGCAAGAGGATCTCCTGAGCCCAAGAGCCTGAGGTTGCTGTGAGCTATGATGACACCATGGCACTCTACCCAGAGCGACAGAGTGAGATTCTGTCTCAAAAAATAAAAAATTGTCTCATTAGAACCTCTTGATTATGAATGGCCTCCATTCTCCACAGAAAGGAGAAAAGCCACTCTACTTAAAGCTGATCCCACTGAGAAGATTCTAGTTAGTCCTCACACGTGGCCCAAACATGCCCAATATGACCCCAGCCTTGTCTGTACAACCTTATCTCCAGCCAATACCACCTTCCCCAACTAGACTGGGTAGCAATGCCATTCACCTCTCTAATACTCCATCTTCTTTCTTCATAGAAATTAAGAAAAGGTCAAAAACATTCTCCTGATCATACTAGGAGGTAATTTGTCTTTTTCACTCTCTTTCCCTCACAAGTATAACAGTGAAGTTTCCAGAGGGTATATTATATATTTCATATTTATCTGAAAAGCCTGTTCAGGTACTCCTCCGTTTTCTAATTACATATCTATGTGAGGTTAAACTTTCTTCCTACACTTGAACCAAAGCAACACATTACAACAGACTGAACGCAGAAACAGGATCCAGCCGTCTTCTACAATGCCCAATGGTGAAAAGATTTGCAAAAACGTGCAGCCGCACCGCTCTGCTCTCTGAATCGTTTTCGTTTCGTCTTGGGAAATTAGGTTTTAATTTAACAGAATGTTATTTACATTAACATGTAATGAATTTATTGCTGCTATTTTTAACAAATGAGTTAATGCACATTTTAAGTTTTTAAAGTGTTGTTTCTGATACAGTGAGAAATCATAGCTATAACTCCTATAAACAAAAACTTTCCGGGATCGTTAATTACTTTTTAAATGTGTAGAGTTCATAAGACCAAATAATAATAATAATGATACTTGAGGACCATTTCTCTGGCCCTAAACATTCAGCACTTATAAATTTTTTTCTTTTGCTGAGATTGAGTCCCCCCCTCTATTCAGCCCTCCTGAGAAGGATACAAGGAGACATCAAGCTGACTCTCCTTGTAGCACCCCAGCTAACCCCATAGTAATACTTTGCCTCAACAAATCAGTAACACGTTACACTTACGCTGTGTCTTCCTCTTTGCAGCTGCCTAGGTTCCTGCCCCTTTAGACTTCTCAGGGTGAGCCAGACGCTAATTCACATTCCCACAAACAGCTCGGGACATCATGCTGAGGGTGTGAAGGAGGAAGCATCACCCCGTCTTACAGCTGGAGAAGCGTGGCTTTGTCCAAAGCTCCCTCCGAAAATTGTCTCTCTTCCTCTAACATCTCTCAGTTCTTTCATATCCACAAGCTGGTGGAGATTTAAGAACATGGTGAACCCTCAGCCCTAAAACATCCCTCTTCTGAGCACCTGTAATAGGTTGCTTATATTTCTCTTGAGGTTTTGAAGTCTCATTCATTTACAGTTGCTTATGGTCAGATACAAACCTTGACCAACTAGAATATAAGCTACTCGAGGAGCTGATTTATTCATTTTTTAATCCCTAGAACTTAAAGAATGCTGCTGCTTACACATTGGTGGAATTGATAGAGGCTAATTCTCATGTCCTGAAAGGAGATGATCACAAGAGAGCACCACTGTTGGCCTGAGCACTTCCTCACTTTTCTGGACTCTGTTCTTTTATGTCTCTTCCGTGTTATTGGTAAAGAAGGTGAGGCAGAGCCACCAGAAAGGTAAATCAGAGACTGCCAAGGACGAGAACTCAAATCTCATTCAATAACCTAAATGAGGCTATTGAATGAGCCTGTTGTGTGATTTAGAAACATCATGAGCCCGTTCCAGGGGAGGAAGCTGCAAGTTCCAGACGAATCTTGGATAATTTGTGCCATCTTCTGCAGCTCTCCCGAGATGGGGACGCCATTATCTCCCATTCTGCACATAGATGCAGAAATCTCATAGATTCACAGGGCATTTGTGTAAATAGAAACTTCAGACATGTGCTGGTCCAACCCTTCAATTGCACATGAGATATATCTGTTGTTCAAGTCTAACATAGGGTAGGACTCTCCGTGATTCCTCTATGACTCCAGGCCAGTGTCCTTCCAGCTGCACTGATCATAAACACCTCTGTCTACAATGTGGTAATATATCCTGGGATCAAGTCTGACTAGGAAGATGTCAAACTAAACAGTAAATAAGAGAAGGTCTCTAAAAGAAAAGACATTTATTTAAGAATAGAGCATTGTAGCTCGGTGCCTATAGCTCAAGCAGCTTAGGTGCCAGCCACATACACCAGAGCTGGTGGGTTCAAATCCAGCCTGGGCCTGCCGAAAAAAAAAAAAATAGAGCATTGCAATGGGAAGATGCATGCCACAACAAACGTGTATTCAGAGGGGTAAAGGAAGACAATGATTTTTAAAGGAATAGACAAAAAAGATTATATACTTCTTTTTAAATAATTATCCTTGGCAGCACCCATAGCTCAAGGGGTAGGGTGCCAGCCACATACACTGAGGCTGGTGGGTTCGAATCCGGCCCGGGTCAGCTAAAATAACAATGACAATTGCAACAAAAGAAGAATAAATAAAATAAATAAATATCCTTGTCTACAAAAGTCAAAAACAAAGGCAAAGCCAATCCAGGTTTGGACAGGCAGCAGCTGGACTGTGTTTTTGTATGAGGTGTTTTTATATGAGGTTGCACTGGCCTTTATGCAAGGTTGTGGTTTTTGTAGAATCTTACCTTGTTATCAGACACACAAGCATGAGAGTCCTGTCTTTGTAGGCTTGCCTGACTCTACTTGTCAGGGTTTTCCTAATATAAATGACTCCATTTCGAATCTGATAACTTTCTCATTTCCCCCTTTCGATCAGGATCTTTCTCCCAAAGCAGCACACATCAATCATCCTGTAGTGAGGCGTCCATGTCCCTTGGTGTCAGGATGGACCTGTTCCATTTTCTACGTTGTAGGGAGTTACTGGTAACTAGGGGCCACTGTCAAAACCCTTTTAGGCACATCTGAGCAAAAGGAAAATTTGAAAAGATTGGCTCATGGGCTAACTCCACCTGGAGTCCATTATTAAGTTCCATTGTGTCTGTTGTACAGTGTTTATTATCTCCTCAAAGTCCTGGGCCAACATTATTTTGAGTTGTAAAACTTGAATAGGTAACAGACAAAAAGCTTAAAAAGGGGAAATGCAAAGGAAAAGTATTAGCAACATGACGATTCTGGGTTGCACAATGGGTTTGAGCTATGAACTTGGTTTAAAGATCATCAGTTGAGCTCGGCACCTGTAGTACAGTGGTTATGGAGCCAGCCACATACACCAAGGCTAGTGGGTTCAAACCCAGCCTGGGCCAACTAAACAACAATAACAACTGCAACAAAAAATAGCCAGGTGGTAGTGGTGGGAGCCTGTAGTCCCAGCTACTTGGGAGGTTGAGGCAAGAGAATCACTTAAGTCCAGAGTTGGAGGTTACTGTGAGCTGTGAGGCCACAGCACTCTACCAAGGTGACATAGTAAGACTCTGTCTCAAAAATAAATAAATAGATAGATAAAATCAGTTGAATACATCCAATGACTCTAGGTAAATAGGTGAGACCTTTTGTAACCAGGTGGCCTGTCTTCTCAGGTTGAATACATGGGTCTGAATTTTTCCCAAAAAACATACCCAGCATCAGCACATACTCTATTTTTTTGTTTAACCAACAGGTACTAAAGGATTTTTTAAGGTTAGGTTTTGTTAAATTACCTGCAGAATCTATTGATTGTGAAACGTCAATTACACCATCATCCTGCCAAGTGAAAAGGGCAGAATGAAGGGGGGAAAAGCTTCATTGTGATACTAAGTCTCATTTCAGCACCTTGGGAAAAGGTGTCCACAGTGTAAAATTTGCAGTTTGTACGTCTCTGGTCATCTTGTTGGGTGGTGTGGTGAATTCATCATGTGGATTGTACATCAGGTAAGAGGCTTAAAAGGAGCTTCGGCTCGGCGCCTGTGGCTCAATCGGCTAAGGCGCCAGCCACGTACACCTAAGGTGGCGGGTTCAAATCCCCAGCCTGGGCCCGCCAAACAACAATGATGGCTGCAACCAAAAAATGGCCGGGCGTTGTGGCGGGCGCCTG
>CAUYQV010028898.1:0-23466 GCA_963574575.1 Galagoides demidoff | reverse complement strand
CTAAGGTGGCGGGTTCGAATCCCCAGCCCAGGCCCGCCAAACAACAATGACGGCTGCAACCAAAAAATGGCCGGGCGTTGTGGCGGGCGCCTGTGGTCCCAGCTACTTGGGAGGTGGAGGCAGGAGACTCACTTGAGCCCAGGAGTTGGAGGTTGCTGTGAGCTGAGATGGCACTCTACCCAGGGGGATAGCTTGAGGTTCCGTCTCAAAAAATAATAATAATGATAATAATCATGAATCATAACAAACAAAACTACACTTGCATCCCCTAAATCTATAAAAATAAAAAATAAAACTCATCATGAATTATTTAAAGCAACTACTGAAGCCCCTTGTTACAGAGACAATTTAAAAGCAGTTGTTCTCTTTATGAGGTATGGATGTCTAAAATGATACAAACACCCACAAATTCAATTTAGTTTGTATTCTCATTAGAGAAGATAAATTTAAAAATTAATGACATTTCCTTATATGCTGTTAGTGGAAATGAGAAATGGTGCAGTTGCTACAGAAAATAGTATGGCAGTTTCCCAAAAGATTAAAAATAAAATTACTCTATGATCCAGCAATCCTAACCCCAGCTCTGTGTATATATCCACAGGAAGTGAAGGAAGGGTCTATAAGAGATAATAGCACACCCGTGTTCACAAAAGCATTGTTTGCAACAGCCAGAAAGGGGAAGCAGTTCAAATACCCAGCAACAAGTAAATGGATGAACAAAATGTGGCACAGATGTAAAATGGAATATTATTCAACCTTAAAAAGGAAGAAAATCCTTTCACACGCCACAGTAGAGATGAACCTTGAGAACATCCTGATAAGTGAAATGAGCCAGTTACAGAAAGCCAAAGACTGCATGGTTCCACTGACATGCACTATTTAGAGCAGTCAAATTTATGGACACAGAAAGCAGGATGGAGGCTGCCAGGCACTGAGGAAAGAAGGAAAGGGGGGTGGTTAATGGGTATAGAGTTTCAGTTTTAGAAAATGAAAAAGTTTTAGAGACAGATCATAAAACAATGTAAACAGACCTCACACCAGTAAACTGTATGCTTACAAAAGGTTAAGATGGTAAATTTTATGTCAGGTGTTTTTTTACATAACTGAAAAATAAGACCTAGTTTTTTTCAGTGAGTGACTTCTATTTTTGACTCAATGATGAAAGTCAGTTAAAGTTCTAGGCCTTGAATGTTAAGTGTGAGAAGATAAAAGGGGACCTGGTGACACACAAAACTTAGCAACAAAGTCTTAGGGTTTGGTGTGGCATGTGGCTGCGTTACTTAAAATGAAATTTAAGGATCATGATTATGAGATATAATTATATATATAAATTATATATCCTAATTTGTGAAGGCTACACTACCCATACAATGAAAGTTCATTTTTCTTCCAAATTATTCTAAAATAGAATGCTAGTCCTGAAAATTTAGTTTCCTAAAGTCATTTCAGTAGGATAAATATGCTGATCATACCCCCAATTAAGTAGAGTCAGTAGACGTCCCATACGTAGTACCACCTCAGTAAGCCACCAGAGCCACGCCGCACATGTGCATCTAACTCCAATGTCACACTCAGGCCAGAGAAAGAGACAGTCTGAGTGTCCAGGGATGGCCAGAGGTGGGGGGAGGGATGGCGATTGGGAGGGGAGGAATGCAATAGAACTAGAAGGTAAACTGAGACCAGACTACATAGGAACTTGAATTTTATGTTCGGGGTTTGAAATATTTTATGGAAACTAAGGAAAGGACATAATCAACCCTGGGTATGAGAAGAATAACGAGGAGCAGAGTGGGAGAGGGACCCTGGTGGAGAAAGTCGGGAGTAAGGAAAGCTGTGAGGAGGCCATTCCAACAGCCTGGACCAGAGAAACTGGAAGGGGGGAAATGGACGGGATGTCTGGTCCTGGGCCATCTAGATACCCACATGCAGAAGAAAGGGTTTGAGGCTGGGTATGGGGCTCACATTGATAATCTTAGCACTTTGAGAGGTTGAGGCCGAAGGATCAATCGAAATGAGGAATTTAAGACCACCCTGAGCAATAGTGAGACCCCTGCCTCTATACATAATGAAAAAAGAAATAGCTAGGCACCGTGGTGCACATTTGTAGTCCCAGCTATTGGGGAAGCTGAGACAGGAGAATCACGTGAGCCAGGAAGATGAGGTTACAGTGAGCTATGATGATGCCACTGCACTCTACTGGGTAATAGAGCAAGACTCTGCCTCAAAAAAAAATTTAAAATAATAATAATAATTTGAACCTCTACCTCAGACCATATACAAAAATCAATTCAAAATAATCAGACCTAAATATAAGAGCTGGAACTCTAAAACATTTAGAAGAAAGCATAGATGAAAGTCTCCTAACTTGGTTAGGCAACAGTTTCTCAGATATACACCTAAAGCACAAGCAACCCAAGAAAAAAATACACAAATTGGTCTTCAATGAAATTAAAACCCTTTGTGAATCCAAGAATATACCAAGAACATGAAAAGACCCACAAAATGGGAGAAAATATTTGTGAATCATATATTTGATGTAGTGGTCCTATCCAGAATATATAATTAATTATATATAACAAAAATAGAAAATAATACAGTTTAAAAATGGATTGAATATACATTTCTCTAAAGAAGATATACAAATGACCAATATGCATGAACAGATAGATGCTCAACATTATTAGTCATTAGAAAAGTTACAATTGAAAACTGCAAGATACCGCTTGACACACTGAGATGACGATAATCAAAGACAGTAACAAATGTTGGTGAGCAGGCAGAGAAAGTGGAACCCTCATGGATTGCTGGGAGGCATGTAAACCGCCTTGCAAAAATTGTAGTTAAATTGTAGTACTACTCAAAAAGGAAGTTAAATCCATACAGAGGAACCATATGTCCCAGCAATTCCAGTCTTGAGTATATACCCAAAAGAAATGAGAACATGTGTATGTGTGTGTGTGTGTGCACGCGGGCGCGCACACAGAAACATTGTACACAAACATTCACAGAAACCTTGGTCATGACAGCCAAAGAGCAGAGAGATCCAGCCCTGTACCAGCCAACAATAAACCAAATGGGGCATGTTTATACAGTGGGATAGTTTTCAGTTACAAAAAAGGAAGGAGTTACTGATACAAGTTGCAACATGGCTGAAACTTGAGAACATTAAGCTAAGTCAAAGAAAGGAGTCACAAAAGGCCACAAGTTATATTGTTTCATTTAAATGAAATTTCCAGGCTAGGACTCCACAGAGACAGAAAGCCAATGAATGGTTGCTAGAAGCTGAGGGACAGGGACTTGAGAAGTGACTAAGAGTATGAGGTATGGGTTTCTTCAAGGTGATGAAAATATTCTAAATTTAATCAGCAGGGAAGGCTGTACCATTCTGAATGTACTAAAAATTACTGTGCACTGTAAGTGGATAAATTTTATGGTATATGAATTATATATCCAATTTTTATATGGATAAAGGACTAAGGACTAAGAGGTTGGGGAAGTCCTTGGAGGGAAATCCTTGGTGACCACATTTTTCTTTTCCATCCTACATAGAAAAGAGAAGTTGGCTACTTGTTCTAACGGGAGATGCCACCATTGAGAAGTCAGAAATTCTGGAGATATATTGAACTGTTTATTGTGGTCTTTGTAGCTTCAGACACCAAGTTCCATGAAGTATATGAAACCTGAAAATGAAATCTGGTGCTTGAGCTCCTTTTTAGAATATCATTTACTGAGTCCGACGGCCAAGTTTAGGATGCCATGGGTGGTATTTCTGCTCCATAACCACACACTGATTCCTTTGCTTGGTAATTTGCTTTAGATTTGTAAGTGCAAGTAAAGCATTCAGTGAATAGAGTAATTTAGGTACCTTCCAACAGACGGCTCTTGTGCAGGTTCCATGCTAATTTGCTAGGGCACACCAGGAAATCATGGAGCCGATGGGCAGGATGCTATGACTAGGACGTCCCTGCTTGCGGCCTGACCTGCCGTGACCAAACTCCCTTCACGTTGGTCCTGAGCCCTCGGTGTGCATACACTGTCTCCTCTTCCCCAGGCCTCCCCAGCAGCTTTGGCCCCCGAACTCTCTTCCCCCGCTCATCAGCATATCATTCAACCTGTGGATCCCAAAGCTGGTTGTTCATGAGAATTTGCAGGATGCTCCTGGGGGGCTCTTTACTCATACAGATTCCTAGACTCCCAAATCTGATCGATGAAACTGAGATGGCTGAGAGTTTGGCTAGAAAATACAATTTTATATTTTTTATTATATTTAATTATTATGGATACACGATGGTTGCATGTGTTTATGGGCTACATGTAATGCTTTGATGCGGCAAACAGCGTGTAATGATGAAACCAGGGTCATTGCAGTATCCGTGACTTTAAGCATTTATCATTTCTTTGAGTTAGGAACAATTCAGTTCCAGCCTTTTAGCCATTTTAAAATATACAGTAATACACTGCAGACTATAATCACTCTGTTCTGCTACAGAATAGCAGAGCTAGTCATTCTATCTGAATACATTTTTGTAGCCATCAACTGTCTCCACTGTTCCCAGGTTCTGGTAACCATCATTGTACTCTTTATCTCCATGAATTTAATTTTTTTTAATTTTTATCTCCTACACATGAGAGAAAATATAAAATTTGTCTTTCTGTGCCTGGCTTATTTTACTTAGCATAACATTCTCCAGTCCCATGCATGTTGTTGCAAGTGGCTGGGTTTCGTTCTTTTGATGGCTACCTAATATTCCCTTGTGTATAAGTACCACAGTTTTTTTATCCATTCGTCCATGGATGGACACTTCAGTTGATTCTATACCTTGGCTATTGTGAATAGTGCTGTAATAAACGTGGAAGTACAGATATCTCTCTGATTGGCTAATTTCCTTTCTTTTGGATGTCCATCCACCAATGGGCTTGCTGGGTCCTGTGGTACTTCTATGTTCAGCTTTCTGAGGAACCTCCTTACCGTTCTGCATGTGACTGTAGTAATTTACATTCCTACCAACAGTGTCTGAGAGTTCCCCTTTCCTCACATCCATGCCACCATTCATTATTGCCTCTCTTCTTCATATAAACCATTTTAACTGGGTGACATGATGTCTCAGTGTATTACATGAGGTATTGCGTATACTTTTGACTCGAATTTCTCTGATGATTAGTGACGGAGAGCATTTTTTCACATATCTGTTGGCCTTTCATTTGTCTTCTTTTGAGAAATGTCTATTCAGATCACTTCCTTTGGATGATTTAACTGTTTCCTATTGAGTTATTTGATCTCCACTTATAGTCTCGTTATTCATGCAGTCAGATGGGTGGCTCACAGACAGTTTTTACACAGCCATGGGTTGTCTCTTCGCTGCTGATCACTTCCTTTGTTGTACAGAAGCTTTTCAGCTGGTTGGGATCTCATTCGCCCAATTTTTGTTTGGTTTCCTGTGCTTTTGAGGTATTACTCAAGATATTGCCCAGGGCTGGGTGTGGTGGCTCACACCTGTAATTCTAGCAATCTGGGAGGCTGAGGCAAGTGGATTGCTTGAGCTCATGAGTTCAAGACCAGCCTGAGCAAAAACGAGACCCTATCACTAAAAAATAACCAGGCATTGTGGTGGGCACCTGTAGTCCCAGTCTTTCAGGAGGCTGAGGCAAGAGAATTACTTGAGCTCAAGAGTTGGAGGTTGCTGTGAGCTATGACAGCATGGCACTCTGCCCAGGGGAGAAAGAAAGAAACAAGGAAGGAAGGAAGGAAGGAAAGAAGGAAGGAAGGAAGGAAGGATGGAAGGAAGGAAATCATTGCCCAGATCAATGTCCTGAAGAATTTCCCCAGTGTTTTCTCTTAGCAGTTTCAAAGCCTTAAGTCTTAGATTTAATTCTTTAATCCATGTTGATTTGATTTTTGTATATGATGAGAGAAAGGAGTTTAGTTTCATTCTTCTGTAATGGTCATCCAGTTTTCCATTTATTAAAGACACTGTTATTTCCTCAATGTGTGTCTCTGGCACCTTTGACAAAAATGAGCTCAGCAGAGATGTGAAAAATCCACAATTCAATAAGCCTCCCAGATGATCCTGAAAGAGGCATTCTTGAAGTGATTCATAACCTAGCATTTAAGCACCCTTCAATTTTCATCTTATCTTCTTATATTCCCAAAAAGTCTGTGAGGTCTGAAGGAGAGAAATCAGACTTGTACTTCTTTGTATCAAGAAGACTTCATTCATTCACTCACTCAAAAATACCAATTGACTGCACACTATATATCCCTCGCCCTACTCTAGGTATATTGGCTAACAATAAACAAAATACACATCTTCATTCATTAAGTGGCTAATGATTTTGATTGAAACGATTCTACTAAATTGAATTATCACATAATAGCAAACATTTAATAGCACTGATTTCTGTAGCAGTAATTGCACTAAGCTTCATTATCATTCCCAAGTTACAAAGAAAAATTCCAAGGCACAGAAAGGGTAAGGAACTTTCCCAAGATTGCACAGTAAAGAACTGGCAGGGACAATATGAACATGAGCGGACTGGTTTCAGAGTCAGTACCCTTCACAATTCTGCTGTATTTGTCCAGCATATATACTCTGCTAAGCTTAAGGGAAACAATAATCTAACTTGCTATTATCAAAAAAGCAAGCGATGACAAATGTTGGTGAGGATGTGGAGTAAAGAGAGTCAGTGTACACTGTTGGTGGACGTGTAGATTGATGCAGCCGTTACGGAAAATAGGATGAAGATCCTCAAAAAATTAAAAGTAGAACTCCCATATGATCTAGCAAGCCCTCCTCTGGGTACACATCCAAAGAAAATACAACTACCACCCAGTAAAGATATCTGCCCTCCCATGCCGATTGCATTATTTACAACACCAAGATAGGAAACCAAGCATCCATCAGTGGCTGAATGGATGAAGAAGCTGTGGTGCATATATACAATGGAATATTATTCAGCCATTCGCCACAACCTGGATGAATCCAGAAGACGTGATGCCAAGTAAAATAAAACAGACACAGGAAGAAAAAAACGCGTGATCTCATTTATATGTGGAATCTTAATATACAAAAAGTCAAATATACAGAGATAGGGAATAAACCAGTAGCTCCCAGGGGAGGGGAGGGGAGGGGGGAGAAGGGGGAGAGGAAAGATGTGGGAGACGTCGGTCAAAGGAGACCAAGTAGCAGGTGTGTAGGATGCGCCAGTCCAGAGTCTGAGGCACAGCGTGAGTAGCTCAGGCAGCAATCAGCGCATCGTACTTCGGATTTTTGCCTGAGTGTAGATTTCAGCATTTCTTGCCATACACAAAAAACATGACTAACTGTGTGAGATACTGGATATATTAATTTGCTTCAGTATATAACCATTTTATTGCCAATATGTATCCCATACCATGATGTAGACCTTAAATATACACAATAAAATTTATTTAAAAAAATAATTATTGAAAAAAATCAAGCTGTATACCTCAAACTTATGTAATTTTATTTGTAAATTATACCTTAGAAAAAAATACATTAATAAAAGAGAGCATGTAAATAATCCACTCATCTCTAACTACTGGGCATTTTCTCTACACCTGAAGTTTCCTGAAATAAAACTCATATCATAAAATAAAAATATAATAAAAACTCATATCATAAAAGAAAAATATCATAGAAATAAGCCATGCTTAAAGCTATAGTAATAAAAATGGCTATGATTTTTGAAACTTCAGTAATAGTAATACCCTCCCTTTGTCCTATATGAGCTCACAGGCAGAAAGAGAGCTATGATCCAAAATGTTAAGTGCTATGTCAAAGAGACAAGCCTAGGGGTCCAGAGGAGGACTCAATAAATATTATTTTTAAAATATTAAGGCTTTATTTGTGTTAAGTCTTAGTAAAGGAAAAAGGAGCTGAAGGAGGGATAAGAAAAGACACAGGAGAGAAAGAAGAAGAGAGATGATTATGATCTAGAAAGATTGCAGTCAAGGACAGAGGATAGTAAAGGGACAAGTGGAATCATTTCCTATCGACGAAGCTGGCTGACGGGAACAGACACAGCCACTACCAGCAGCCCCATTTCTGCTGACAGCAGCTACGGTAAGGCGTCACGGGTGGTCAGGGCAGGAAGGATGGAGGAAAGGCTGCTGTCCAAACATTAGTGGTCTTTTTTTTTGTTTGAGACAGGGCCTCAAGCTGTCCCCCTGGGTAGAGTGCCACGGCATCACAGCTTACAGCAACCTCCAACTCCTGGGCTCAAGCGAGTCTCCTGCCTCAGCCTCCTCAATAGCTGGGACCACAGGTGCCCACCACAATGCCTGGCTATTTTTTGGTTGCAGCTGTCATTGTTGTTTGGAGGGTCCAGATTCGAACCTGCCACCTTGGGTGTACATGGCTGGCACCTTAGCCACTTGAGCCATAGACGCCAAACCACATTAGTGATCTTGAGCCATGTTCATGCACCTAAAGAACAGAATATGAGCCCCAGTTTTTTTTTTAGGAAAAGCCCAGGGTTTAAGGGGAAAGATAGAAAGGCTAATTAAACAAGTGACTAAAAAGAAATTTGCAGAGGGAGCCAAACAGAACATTGGGTATCAAATTCAAAGAACCGTCAACATGGACAGAGACGCACACATGCCAGAAACAAGTTCTGGAAAAAATTTGGTTAGTTAAAAAATATGTATTTTTTATATATAAAATGTATTTTTTATTTAATAAAAATATATATTTATACATATATTAAAATTTATTTGATTAAATAAAAATATATTTTTATATATAAATATATATATTTTGATTATATATATATGATCGAAAAGTAACTAAGGAAGCTTACTCAAGAAAAGATGAAGACTGTTTCTAGAGAATAAGAAAGAAACTCAAGACAGCAGAGAAGGTTGAGGAGAGAGCCCGTTTTCTCAGCTGTGGGATGGCGCAGTAGGTGAATGGACCAGGACGCAGCTCAAATACTCAGCCTCGTCATAAGAGGCAGCAAATGAAAAGATCCTCAGAGGAGAACACTCGCTCCAACATTCACGGGGGAACCCTGGCAGTAACGGAGCCAAACGTCTAAACTGACCTGTGATTAATAAATCTTCAGTGACAGAAAAACCAAAGGCACCCAGTGGGCTCTCACTGAGTACTGGTGGCTGGATAATGGGGGGGAAGGAACGGAGGGAGGAAGAGAGGGGATAACAAATGAGGACCACTGAGTAGACTGTCATGGGTAGGATGCTAAGGCGTGCAACTAAGAAGAAAGAAAAGGGGTCTCCCTTTCAAAAAAGAATTGAAATGCAGTGCCTGTCAGTAAAAGCAGACACCCAGAATGAACTCAGAGTTCGAACAACACAGCTGAGAAGATAAAATAAAATGGCCTGCCTTAATCTACAGCATGACCGCATTTGGGGAATGAGATGAAAGGGGGTTGAGATTTTAGTCGGCAAGGACTTCCTTGTCATTTGAGAGCAAAGGAGAGTGGCTTTGGGACAAACAATCCTTGAAGGACTTGACACACAGTACTCTAAAGACGTACAGCAGTGGCTTTCCCCGACAGCAGCTGGTTTTCACTTTGACGATAACATAATCAGATCTGGACTTGAAAACCCTTCGTGCTGATGAGAAGAGAGAAAGAAAAGCCATCTACACAGAAGGTGGAAGCTATCTCAGCTAGTAAAGTTCTCCGAAAAAGGAGGCTGTGCCATGCTAACATCTGAATCACTGCGGTTATCACAATGATTATAAGATACTACCTATAACAGCAACAACTACTGTGTTTATTTAGCATCTATGTGCCAGGGACTTTCTTAAATGCTTTTCACACCTGAGCTAATTCAGACTCCACAACTCTGTGACACAGGAGGTAGTATTATCCTTATTTTAAACATCAGAAATCTTAACAGTTACCAAGATTAAGAAATTTGACATTCCTTTTGGAAAGAAGGTTGGAGAACACTCAGAGATCTAAATGTAGACCTGCTGTTTGATCCTGCAATTCCTCTACTAGGTGTATATCCAAAAGGTCAAAAATCATTTGGCAACAAAGACATTTGCACCAGATTGTTCATTTCAGCTCAATTCATGATAGCCAAGTCATTGAAGAAGCCCAGGTGCCCATCGACCCATGAATGGATTAATAAATTATAAATATGTATACCATGGAATACTATGCAGCATTAAAAAAAGATGGAGACTTTACCTCTTTTATGTTTACATGGATGGAGCTGGAAAATATTCTTCTTAGTAAAGTATCTCTGGAATGGAAAAAAAAATCCAATGTACTCAGCCCTACTATGAAATCAATTTATAATCACTCACACTTTCATATGAAAGATGAATCACAACTATAGCCTGGGATGAAGGAGGGAAGGGGTGGAGGAAGGGAAGGGAGGGTGGTGGTTCGATAGAGGGAGGGTTAATGGTGAGACCACACCTATGGAGCATATTGCAGGGGTACAAATCAAATCTATCAAGTACAGAACACAAATGTCTTAACACTGTGATGAGTAAATGAGGTGAAAGCTATATTAATTAGTAGGATGTAAGCACTGCAATTTGTACAATAATCAACACATTGAATCCCACAAAGGCATAAATGTATTCATGATCTGTGTCTATATGACTTAATAAAAAAAAGAAAAGAAAAAAAGAAGGAAGGAAGGAACTTTGACCCAGATCCCCTAGTGATTAAGCCCGGACAGTTCTATTTTAGTAAAGCCCTTTATTACTGGTAGAACTTACTGATTAATAAAACATGAAATATTAGAAGAGACTCAGAATAGAGAAATCACTACCAATATTCCCTAGTCCATGTGTGGATTCAATGGCTACAAGGATCCTGCTGCCTTCAGACGCTGGAAATACCTGCTGGGTGCTAAAAGCAGCTAACAGAGTTAGGAGTGGAGGTAAACAAAGTCTCAACATTGTCCCAATTCCTTACTGAATAGACGTTTAGCCATCAACAACTCCCAAATCTATGTAAAATTAATTACTCACTGCACTTTAATCAACTCCAACTCAAAATTATGCCTACTTTGACCACGGGCATTGAATTTCAACTCATGCCCATTAGAAATTACTTTATAAATGAGTCATATGCGAAATGTAACTAGCCCATAGAAAACAAAGGTCTTCCAGCTATTTAACACAAGTTCTTACTGACAGGTTCTATTTCGTGATATCGTTCTTACAGAATATATGAAGGTGGAGGGATGTTACTTGGAAACTTTTCAAAATTCTGATAGAAATGTTATATTCAAAACAATCCTCAATCCAGTCAGGATAGGCTACTATCAAAATCAACCAGAGTTCCCACCTGCTGTGCACAATGTGAGGGTATACAGCACACACACCCCGGCCCGGTGAAGGGCTGAGCTAAACCTTGAACTTTACCTTGAAACAAAAACAATGTAACCTCAACATATGTCCCTCATATTAATCTGAAATTTAAAAAATATATATATGTGGAAATACCCCTCAGAAAAACTAACCCAGAAACTAACAAGCTTTGGTGAGATTTGAAGGTTGTGGAAGGAACACGTGTGCAGAGTTGGTGGGACTGTAAAATGGTGCAGCCACGGTGGGAAATGGTATGGCGCTTCCTCAGAAAACTAAAATAGAACCGCCATATGATCCAATAATTCCACTTCTAAATATAAATCAAAAATTTAGAAGCAGAATCTCCAAGCAATATTGTCATACCCAAGTTCATAACAGTATTATACACAATAGCCAAACCCTGTACGTCCAAAGACTCTAAGTAAACAAAGAGACAATGCTAGACTTTGATGATCGAATAAAATCATTCACAAACCAAACCAAAATATTAATAGATTTGATTACACAAAAAGACCTCTTTGTAGCCACATCAAAACCAAGACAAAGCAAATAAAAAATAAACAAATAAACCACCACCATAACACAAAATTAAAAGGCCAACAAATGAACCGTAAAATAAAATTTGCATCATTTAATACAAATGGCTTGATAATCTTATTTCACAGCATAGACTTATAAATCATCATCAATAACAAAACATCGAAACCACAACTTAACAAGGGCTCAAAGAATGCAGACAGGCAATTACAAAAGAAGAAATACCCACTAATAAACAGATGTTAATACAGTATTTGCAACTATTCCCTTATAATGCAATAGTATGTCTGTATTAAAAAAAGACCATTCTTTATCAATATTGAATAACCTTCAACATGCACTGTTAAGAAGAAAAAATAAAAGAGCAAAACAGTGTACATAAAATGTTTCTTTTGTGTGGAAAAAATATATGCACATATGTGCACACACTTATATGCGCCTTTCTTTGTATATGCAAAATTATTTTATGAAGTGACCCAAGAAAATGGTAACAGTAACCCATCAGGATTACTGACGGCTGTCTGAGAGACAGGTATGGAAAGTACATACACTTCTCACTGTATAATATTTTGTTTCTTTAACATTTTGAACCATGTGGTTTTATTCAGGGAATAAATAAATTTGTCATTAATTTCTGAACCTTTTGTGAATCACAGAAATGTACTTTGAAATGAGAAACGTTTTCTTCTGCTCTGTCTATTGAATAAAGAAAGTAGGCAGCATAACAACCCAGATGCATCCAGTGTCCAGGGCAATAGGAACTGTGTTCTCTGCTTGCGTTCATGGAACTTGAATCTTTCTGGACGACGACTGGCACAATGAAAAAGGGACTTAGAATGTACATCCCCTCTGCCTCAGCCACTCAGAAGTGATTCCAGAAACCTGTCTCAGGAAGTAACCAAACGTGTCTAAAAATAGCGTGCAATGACGTTTCCTGCAGATTTGCAAATAACACATATCTTTTAATAAGAAATGTAATTACGGTAATTGTGTACTTCCGTACAGTGGAACATTAGGCAGCCAAAAGTCGTGGTGACGATAAATGATTTCTCCCCTGGGAAAATATCAAAGAGGAGCTACAGAACAGGACCATAAAATAAATACCATTTTTATTTTTTTTAAGCTTATGTGCACGTAAAAATTCAATATTGCCAGTATACATATAGCTATATTTGAAACGTTTCCTTTTGACAGATGTCTTTGAATAGGAGCAAAAACAGGTGGCATTTCCCCCTTACTTTTCCCCACGTTTTTGAAATGCTCTGCATCGAACAAATAAACCACAGTTACAAGGAGAACAGACTCAGGAACCAGACTGGGGGTTCAAATGCCTATTTTGCTACTTGTCACAATGGGACTTTGTGCAAGTTACACAACCCCTCTCTGCCTCTTCCCCATCTGTAAGAAGGGATAACAGTAGCCATTGCCACAAAGGGTCATCCTGAGTTCAATAAATTAATAAAAACATGGGGCTTGGATACGCACCTGCAATACAGTGAAGTGTTTATTATTGCTGTTGCTACTTCTCTAATTGGGAGGAAAATCTTTTTAAAAATAAAGTTTATAATGTATTCTACAATTTCAACTTACTTTGTTACATGTTAACTAAGAATGAAAAACCAAATGGGTAAGATCTGGGGAATAAAGACTGAAAAATATTTAATCAGAAGATTCTTACAATGGAATGGATGAGTATTAATCTGACTCTCCCCCTGTGAAAAGGCAGAAAGCCTTCTATTCTTAATATCCTGAAGCAAAATCAAACCCATAAATAAAAATGAGCCTGTAAAATCCAAGCAGCTCCCCACTGAAATATTCTCTTCCAGGAGGGGCCATTTCATTTGGACACCTGGTTGTGGATTCACAGGTAAGGTCTATTTTTCTATTAAAGCGATAGACAAGCAGGCTCAACACAAAATGCTCCGAAGATGTTCCGTGAGTGCTAAGAAACACAGAACTTTTACCAACTCTCTGTGGGAGACTGGCGATCAGGACCGTCCTACCTAAATGAAAAATCTGTTGCTAGGATTCTGATGCCTCAAAAATCTGCAGGACAACAGGGGACCGATGAAACGTGGTTGGCAAGAGAGAATCACAGACCGTGAGGACTACAACAATGCATTATGCTAAGAAACCCAGTGCAGAACTTGGGGGAAAAATCTGTTGGTGTGAGCTGGTCCTGAGAGCTAGCATCCATTCCCAAAATAACACATCAAGAAAGTTAGCAGTTTGTCTGATGAAGGAAACCAAAGAATATGGTTTCCCTGCTCGCAGTCTTCTTAATAAGTGTTGGGTTTCAGCGGATTTTTGTTAACTCACGCTATGGCCCATGAGGACCTATACTTCATTTCAGCTCGTACATTTACCTTCTGGAGTTTCACTTTGCCCTTATACAGGAGCAGCGAGCTACCAAAAGTGCAGCAAGAGGCCATCAACCTTCCTACTGAGGTAGTGAGGGCCTCTCCCAATGGTGGGCAGGAGCAATGAGGTGGGTCTGCTGCCAGGGCAGTGGCAAGCCACAGGCGGGGCTCTGGCAGCTTTGAAGCGCTCACAAGTTAATCTAGTTATAGCAACTGAGGTGGCCAAGACTCAGCGTTTGGAATCAATGGCACAGAGATCTGGGGAAAATGCCTTCCTCAGAATCAGAGCTGAGCTGCACCCTGGCCTTGACAAACAACAGAGAAGATGGCCCTTGACTTTGGATTATGTCCACTCTGTTTTCCACCTCTCTCTCTCATTCATGACAACTGCCTCCCACTTTCCTACAAGCTATTGGGCCTCTCCCAGAGACCAGGGGCTGTCCTCAGAGACCCAGGGTAGATGGGTTAGGCTTTGTTATTTCAATACCTACGTCCTAGTATGACTTCCTTACAGTACCCCCATGCACCAAAATAACCCCTCAGTACTACAGCCCATTCAAACTTCCATTTCTGCGCTGGTGGAAGCTCAGGTTTTCAAAGCAAAACAATCTGATTCAAGAGCTTCATACTACCTTGGGAATTTAATGAACTCACAGCTTTAAAATAGTAAGGGTAACCCAATTATCCCAAATGAATGTGTTATCAACTAAATTTTGCGGAAGCAAGTATTTGTGTTAGGTAGAAGCGTCTGGTAGAGAGCAGAAGCTATATACATGTAACTCTGAGACAAGAGGATGAGCAACCTGCTTCTTCCCTTTGGAGAGATCATTACACATACCCGGGCACTCCAGAGCCCAGTAAGAAGAAGAAAAAAATAATATCTGGGGAAGCAAAACTCATCACATCATTGTTTTTTTCTCACCTACACAGGTTCTTTTTTTCTAAATTGAACATACAGTGCACAGCGGTTAAGGGGAAGGTTTCTGGAACCAAATGGCGGGAGCGCAAACTCCCATTCTACCACTTCCGAAAAGCAAGGTCTTCTCAACTACAAAACGGGAGCAACATAAACTCCACAAGATTATTGTGAGGATTGAATCTAACTGATGTGAAGTGTGCCTGACACACAGGTGTAGTCTGTAGTGGCTTATGGTGATGATGATGGTGATGGTGGTGGCAACAGCGATAGTAATTACAGCATCTGCTAGGTGTGGCCCCAAATGCTGGATGATGCATGTTCCTCATCACAAGCAACACGCAGTTAGGCAGAGGAGATGGAGGTGATGCTGATAGATGTAGCGGTGCCATCTGTGTGGTCTGGGGTTGGGATGCAGTAGAGTATGATGGCCAATAACGTGAGTTCTTGAAGCAGACAGCCTGAGTCCAAATCCCAGTTCAGCTGCTTATAACTGTGGAGACCTGGATGGTTCTTTAGCCCTTTAGTGCCTCAGTTTCTTCACCTATAAAATGAGGGTACAAGGACGGCACCTGTGGCTGAGTAGGGCACTGGCCCCATATACTGAGGGTGGCAGGTTTGAACTCGGCCCCTGTCAAACTGCAACAACAACAACAAAAAAAACATCCAGGCATTGTGCTGGTCACCTGTAGTCCCAGCTACGCTACTCAGGAGGCTGAGGCAAGAGAATCGCCTAAGCCCAGGATCTGGAGGTTGCTGTGAGCTGTGACGCCAGGCACTCTACTGAGGGTGACAGAGTGAGACTCTGTCTCTAAAAATAAAATAAAATAAAATAAGGTATGAGTAGAACCTATTTCATTGGGTTGTTACAAAGATTTTTTTAAAAATGTGCAAAGTACCTAGAAAAATCCTCTGTACACAATCAGAGTTCCACAAGTAAACATCATCTGTTATTGCTACCTGGGCTATTCATAGGCCCAGAAGATGAGAACTTCGGGATGAAAGAGCAAGAGAACAATTTAAGCCATTCACGTTGATAGAAATTATTGATAAGCCTGGTAAAATTTTGGGCATTGAGTTGCTCGAAAGTCCAGTAGACATTTTCAATCCTTTTGCCGTTGTGGAAGTTGGAATTTGATCAAAATTTTCTGGGTGGGTTTACTTTTGTGGTTGGAGGATTGCACTGGTCATTATGGAGGATAGGCTTTAGAATTTCCTGGGGAGCTGGTTTAGTTATAGCAAATTTCTTCAATGTGTGAATGTCATTAAAGTATTTAATTTCTCCATCATAGATGAAACTCAGTTTAGCTGGATACAGGATCCTGGGTTGATAGTTATTTTGTTTTAGGAGATTAAAAGTCAATGACCATCCTCTTCTAGCCTGAAAGGTTTCAGCTGAGAGATCTGCAGTCATCCTAATACTCTTTCCCTTGTAGGTTATGGTTTTCTTGTGTCTAACTGCTTTCAGAATTTTCTCTTTCATATTAACTTTAGTGAAGTTAATTATGATGTGCCTGGGGGATGTCTTATTTAGGTTGAGTTGTTCTGGGGTTCTGAAATTATCTGCTATCTGAATTTCAGAATCTCTTGGCATGTCTGGCAAGTTCTCCTTAATAATTTCATGAAGAAGAGCCTCTGTGTTTTATGAAGCAACTTTGTCACCTTCAGGGATTCCTATAAGGGAAATATTAGTTTTCTTTGAATTATCCCAGAGGTCTCTGAGAGAAAGATCCATTTTTGCTCTCCATTTCTTTTCATCTTTGTGCTCTTGGGCTCGTTCAAAAGCTTTGTCTTCAATGTCAGAGATCCTTTCTTCTGCCTGTTCCATTCTGTTACTGAGGGATTCTGCCATATTTTTCAGTTCTTTGAGGGCTGCAAACTCTTGCCTCGATGTTTCAAAATCTTTGGTTTTATCTTTGAAATCATTGAATTCTTGAGACATCTTTTGAATAATTTCTTGAGATATCTTTTGAATAATTTCTTGAAATTCTAATTCCCTCCTTTCTTCCATTCTGTTAATCTTATTTGCTATCCAAATTCTGAACTTGATTTCTAACATCTCAGTCATCTGTTTATGCATGGGATCTTCAATTGCATCTGCCCCATTTTTCCTTGGGGGAGTTGATCTACTCTGGTTATTCAAGTTGCCAGAGTTTTTCCACTGATTCTGCCCCATGCCAAGTTTACACTGTTTGGAGACCTTATCAGAACCATTCAATAAGTGGCTGCCACTTCTGGTGAAGGTGCAAGCTTCTTCTGGTTGCCCAGAGAGACAGGGCATGTCTGTTGTCTTCTCCCAGTTCTCAGGCACTGGGGCGACTGGGGGGCAGGGGAATGGCAGCGGTTGTGTGGGAACCTGTGCAGCCATATCTGACTTCATTAGGTCCACTGGGGTGACTGGGGGAGGAGAAGGGCAGCAGCCGGGTCAGTCCTAGTTTAACCCTGCCGGGCGATGGGGGGGTAGGGCAGGGAAATGGCAGTGGCAGGATCAATCCTCCTTCAGTCCCACCGGGGCTACCAGGGGGCAGTGGAACGACAGCAGTGGTGCAGAGCACACAAGCAGCTGAATCAGTCCTACTTCAGCCCCACCTGAGTGACCAGAGGGCAGGGGAATGGCAGAGGGCAGATCAGTCCTAGTTTGGTCCTGCTGGGGCGACCTGGGAGAAAGGGAACAGCAGTGGCTGTGTGGGGAACACACGTGGATAAATCAGTCCTAATTCAGCCCTGCCAGGGTGACCCAGGGCAGGGGTACAGTAGTGGCCAGATCAGTCCTAGTCCAGCCCACAAGGGTGACAGGGGGCAGGGGAATGCAGCAGCTGTGCGGGGAATGCGAGCAGCCAGATCAGTCCTAGTTTAGCCCCGCCAGGGTGACTGGGGGGGCAGGGGAAAAGCAGCGGCCATGTGAGGAATGGGCAGCTGCAGGGCGGGGACAATGCGCTTGGTCCCGCTGGTGGGGGGACACTACTCTTGGGCCTCCTCTCACGGTCCCTGCAGGGAAGGGTGGAAGGGTGGACTGGAGATTCAAAATGGCAGTAGAAACTTTAGTTCGATTTTTCTGCCTGGCAAGAGGGTGTTCAGAGTCTCAGCAAGGTCTCTCTAGGGGAGTAGACCCCACTGCCCTTAGCTCTCACACATGGGGTGAGATAATAGGTCCTCAGTTCATCTCTCGCCTGTAGAAAGCTTACAGGAGCAGACAAAGAGAAAACAAAGAGAAAAACACAGCTCTCTTGGGGGAGGGGATGGATACTTTTCCTTTGGGATATTCCATATAACCTGTAAGTTGCACTCCAGGAGTCACAGCTTGCCTCAGTAGAGGTGTCCTGCAGGTATGACTCTTCTCTCTCAGCCAGGTTCCTAGTCTTCAACTTTGTTGGGTGTTTTCTGGACTTTATCCTTCCCTCTGAACAGGAGCTTCTGTCAGAGGCTGGTACTTGTCAGCCATCTTGCCCCCTCCCGCTCTGTAAATAATTTGCAATGCAGTCAAGGTAAGTGCAATTAAAGCACTTCTAAGTTTATAAGGCATAATGTATAGCTCATCCTGGGACTTATTTATTTAGCTCTTGAATAATTACTCAAGTGAATTATTTTCTCATTTGATATGTTAATGAGAGGAACTGAGACAATAGTTTTCCTACCCAAGAGGCCCCAGGTAAGTACTCAACAAGTTCTGCTCAACTGAACAGAAATTGAATCACTCATTTGTTCACTCATATATTTATTCAAAACAATGACTCATTCATTTATTCACTCATTTATTCATTCCGGACAATGACTGATTTGTTGAAGGAAGTGAAAGAAAGGGAGAGAACCAAGGATGAAATCAAGGTTTCCTGCTTGAGCAACTGAGTGAACAGTGCTATTTTTCTTCAGCTGGAGAATGTAGACAGGGAGGCAGGTATCATCTCTCCAGGACTGGGATGTCATCTGTATAATGGAAACAACCTATGTGCCCTACCAACCTTCCTCTCAGGGCCAGTGTTTAGATCTTAGGAACTATCTATGTTGATGATGTGCCAACACTCAGGGTATTTTAGATGAGTCCATTTCTCCCGACACTGGGCTTGGGTTGTCAATAGCTAAGACACTCCCTTCATCAGTCAGTGGTATGGACCAGAGAATCATAAGAACACAGAGAAAACCACTGACTGCCCACGTAACCCAACAAAAACAAACCTCTTAAAAACATACACTATAGCATGTACTATTGCTAGATCTGATGAATAGGGTGTGTGATTTGACCTTATTTTGCAATAGTAAGAATGAGCTGCACAGATCCATCCTCTGGCCTACTTATCTACTAAAAGAATGTAAATATAAAATTGAGGAGAAGGAAAGAAAATGGCTGATTGCAAGTTGACAGGACTGGACCTATACCCTCAGACTCCCAAGCACCCATCTTCTACCTGAAAAATAACCATGAAGGAAGGGGTCCAAATTCCCATCAAGATGTGCTCTCCTGACCACTCCCTTCCAGCCCACTTACTCCAGAACTCCAATTTTTTGATACCTTTGGAGATTTCCAATACATTAATTCTGCTACTTTTTCATTGTCTATCATCTTTCTCAAGTTCTCACTTCCACTTTGCACAGTCTATTCAATGCATCCATTTACAAACACCTCTTGGGCCTGTCTCTCACTGCCAGCTACCCAACTGACAGACCCCCTCACTAAACCCAACCATCCACCTCTTTTGTGCCTTTACTCAGGCAGCTTAACACTGCTGGAAAGAAAACTCCACAAGTATGCTAATCGGTCTCACTCACTGGCCAGCAATCCTGCCCTGTTATCCCAGCAATTTCACCTTCCTGCTTTCCAAGATGCCATCACATCTTTCTTATCAAACCTCTAAAACACCTCCCACCACCTGGGCTGGCAGCATCCCCTTGTGCTTTGTGAACACAGGAACTATCAGATAAGAATGACTTCTCTCTCCCATTATCAATCCAGCTGCCTCCTGACTTTCATATCCATGTACTCTGCCTCCCATTCAATTACAGGGGATGAACTGTCCCTGCTCCTATCAAAGGCCAAATGATTGCTTCTTTCCCTCCCCTTTTACCCATTCAGAGACTTTATTTATTACTACAATCATCTCCCACCTTTTTGTAGCTTTAATTGATTCCTCTGTACAGAATCATGGAAAGATGTTTCATCATCTTCCATTTTAAAGACACCTCACCAAGTCTTGGTCCATTCTCACCTACCTTCATGATAGAATTTATAAAAAATATTTCAGTACTTACTGCCTCTTCCTCCTCACCTCTCACTCTTTCATAAGTTTTCCTAGAAATAGTCAAAAGAGTCTTCATGTAGTCCCATCTACTTTTTTTTTTTTAAAGCAATAGGGTCTTGCTTTATGATAGAGTCTTGGTCCATGGCCCAGTCCAGGCTGGAGTACAGTGGTGCAACCATAGCTCTCTGCAGCCTCAAATTCCTGGCCTCAAGCAATCCTCCAACCTCAGCTTCCTAAAGTTCTGGGATTATAGGCATGAGCCACTGTACCAGGCCCCCCATCCCATTTTTTAGGTCAAGAGGCTGAGGCCCATTTATGTCCTTGTGTAAGATTCTCACAGCTCATCAGTGGTAAAGCCAAGACCAGAATTCTTGAATCTGGACCCCTGCTTCTTTCTAGATATCTGTACTCCCTGTCCCCCAACATCTTTGATCTCACCCTCTAGCCAGACGACTTCACTTTATCAAAGTGGACATCAGAAGAACTTCCCAATTTACATTTCCCTGAAGCAGACCCAGACGAGCCATCACTGGTATCTTCCACTTCCCCCTAGTCCGTGCCCAAATTCAGACTTTTCATCACCTCCACACTAGTTCCTCAGGTATTCAGGCACTTGAGAGAAGCGGAAATGAGAGTTTGCCAATCCCATTATCTTTAATATCCCTTGTTTCCTCAAGCTCAAATTGAGTAAATCATATGTGCAATTTAACTCTTAATCAAGAGGCGCTTGAGTCTGACTTCAGAGACTTACTTTTATGTCTCTTCAAGTGTCAGG
Source organism: Galagoides demidoff (assembly GCA_963574575.1). Lineage (NCBI taxonomy): Eukaryota > Metazoa > Chordata > Mammalia > Primates > Galagidae > Galagoides > Galagoides demidoff. The sequence goes on along the minus strand of CAUYQV010028898.1, from coordinate 2,326 downwards.
TATGAAAATGAAAAATGTCTTACTTGCTCCGCTGTGCGGCTCACATGCAGTAAATCACAGAGGCATGGCAGTGAAACTAGACTGTATTTCAGGAAGGAAAATGCGAAGGGAGGGACCTGGAACAGTGGAGGCAGGGAGAGAGGAGGGAACAGAAGGCAAAGCCCAGAAGTTCAAGTGTTTCCAAAATGGGTGTTTTGAACCCTGACTGACACTGAGCAAAAAAAGAGTGTTTCATCCTTGATCTTTGCTCAGTCCTGGGATGACTGAGTGAAACTTGCCCAGGCCAGGAACTCTCCAACTGAAGAAAAGAGGCTTCAACTCCACAAAGCAGAGGGAAGAATCTGGCCCAAATTTTCAGATGACTCTGGACACATCACCCTCCCAGGAGCTGCTATGGAAATCCTGAGCACCCAGGGCCACCATCAATTCAACAACATTGACAAAACGCCCTCACCATCGGTCTGGCTGTTTCCATCTGCTAGATTTCCATCTATTATGCTGTCATTAATACAGTTATTATTAATGTGACCAATGATACACAGTTCCAGGTGCTCTCCAAGGTGGCCTTCCCTCACAGTCTCACTTCTCCGTTCTCTTAGTCCTGCTTCATGGCTCCATTAGAAACTTCCATCTCCTTTCATTTGGTTACCAAAATTAAATAACTCATTTTCCACTAATTGGCTTCCAACTCCACCCCAAAAATCCCTTTTGATTTTATTGACCAACCTAGAAATCCTCTTTGTTTTTTGTAGGTCCTTGAGCCCCCAGGGTGTCTTTTCTTTGTCATAATTAGGAGGGAGATGGGAAAAAGAGCTTTTATAGAAGCTTCTTCAGGGGAAAATGTTCTTTTCTCTTTTTTTCTTTTTTCTTCTTTCTTCTTCTTCTTCTTCTTTTTTTTTTTTTAATTGAGACAGAGACTTATCCTGTTGCCCTGGGTAGAGTATTGTGGCATCATAGCTCACAGCAACCTCAAACTCTTGGGCTCAAGTGATTCTCTTGCCTCAGCCTCCCAAGTAGCCAGGATTACAGGCACCTGCCACAACACCCAGCTACTTCTGGGGATGGGATCTCGCTCTTGCTTAGGCCGGTCTTGAACTCATGAGCTCAACCTCCCAGAGTGCTAGAATTACAAGTGTGAGCCACTGCACCTGGCTAAAACTGTATTTTCAATTAACAAGTTTTTCAGTTAGAATGATATTGGTTGCATGGAAGAGAGACCCAACCTGTAATTGCACCAGCTGAACAAAATAGTATTTTCTTTTTCTCATATACAGTACAAGCAATCAAAAGGTAGGCTTTCCAGAACTGACTCTATAGCTCCATGATGATATCACAGACCTTCATTTCTGCTTATTTTCTGCACAATCATCTCTTAGTGACTGCTTCTTGCCTCACAGACACAGTATGGTTGCTGTACCTCTCATAACACATCTAAGTTCCAAGAAGATATAATGAGGTTTTTCTGCTAGTCTCGAGTGAGCTGACTCATGCCTCTGAGCTCAACTGGCTAATGATGACCTCACTCCCACAGCTGATGATTGGCTGGCCATCAGTTGGGGTGATGAGAAAAGAGACCTATGTGTTACTCACCATTCAATAGGCTAGCCTGGGCTCTTTCACACAGTTGATCATAGTTTTCCAAAGAGAGGGCAATCCTCAATGTGGAAGCAGTTTTCAAGTATCTCATTTGCCAACATCCCAATGGCCAAAAGCAAATCACAGAGTCTATGTAAGGATATGTTGGATGTAAGGATGAGAACAATTTATAGCCATTTTTGCAATACCACACTACCCTAAAGAAATTTACATTATAACTAGCTATACCTGATGTAACCTACTTTGGCCCACAGAAATGAACCATTAATAAGAAAAAATGTAAGTAGTTTTATTTGCTTATATACATCTTTTCTTATAAACATAGTCTCATTCTTCTATGAGAAAATACCTAATGAGAGAAATTTGGGGTAAGAAAAATCATGTTGTTCAAGACCAATGCTACAGCTACCTAAATACCAATATTGAAAAGATTAAGCAGATTTTATTAAAAGCTTGTCTCTGTTTGCACAATTCTTATAAACACTCTCATGCCTTATGTTGAGTTCAAAAGGGATGCCTTTTATTTATTTTCATACCTTGTGGAAATTCTAAGATTTTAGTTTTAAAGGACTAAGAACACACTCAGTTCTTTTTTTTTTTATTGAATGGTAACTATGTACATTAATGCACTTCTGGGGTACAGTGTGGGGTTTTCACATGCAATCCGAAATACTTCCATCAAACTAATCAACACAGCCTTCATGTCATTTTCTCAGTTATTGTTTTAAAA
>CAUYQV010028895.1:0-39738 GCA_963574575.1 Galagoides demidoff | reverse complement strand
TGTGGTCCCAGCTACTTGGGAGGCGGAGGCAGGAGACTCGCTTGAGCCCAGGAGTTGGAGGTTGCTATGAGCTGTGATGCCATGGCACTCTACCTAGGGAGGGGGATAGCTTGAGGCTCCGTCTCAAAAAAAAAAAAACAAATGCATAGAAATCCTGCTACGGCTTATTTTTTGGGTAGGTCTTATTTGAGGGGAAACACGGTAAAAATAGTAAAAACTGGCCCAGGCATGGTGTCACACACCCATAGTCCCAGCTACTCAGGAGACTGAGACAAGAGGATCCTTTGAGCCTAAGAGTTGAGGTTGCTATGAGCTATGACTTGAGGAATTGATTAATGCCTTCCTTTGGAGGTCAGTGTGTTCTTGTTCTCTTCCTGCAAGAGCCAACTGTTAGAGTCTGGCTCCCTCCCCACCATGTGATGTCTTTGCAGACACTGGCTCCCTTTTTGATTTCTGCTGAGTTGAAAAAATTGAATACCAATCAATCCACCTGCTTTGGTACTCTCCCCAGGACAACTAAGTGAGACTGTCACAAAAAAAGAAAGAAAGAAATCCTGCCACATGGAGTGTAAATGAACCTTGAGAATATTACAAGTGAAATAAATCAATCACAACAATACAAATACTACATGATTTCACTTACATGAAATAGGTCATTGTCTTAGTCCATTTAGCGTTCACAGGACAGAATACCTGAGACCAGATACTTTGTAAAGAAAAGAGGTTTGGGGCAGTGCCCATGGCTCAGTGAGTAGGGCACTGGCCCCATATACCATGGGTGGCAGGTTTGAACTTAGCCCCGGCCAAACTGCAACAACAACAACAACAAAAAAAAATAGCCAGGCATTGAGGCAGGTGCCTATAGTCACAGCTACTTTGGAGGCTGAGGGAGGAGAATAATTGCAAGCCCAAGAGCTGGAGGTTGCTGTGAGCTCTGACACCACAGCACTCTGTTGAGGGCAACAAAGTAAGACTCTGTCTCTAAAAAAGAAAGGAAAGAAGTTTTATTTAGCTCATACTTCTGGTGGCTCATGAGAGTCTCAGGCTGCTTCATCTCAGCAGAAATCAAAAAGGGAGCCAGTGTCTGCAAAGACATCCCATGGCAGGGAGGGAGCCAGACTCTTCAACAACCAGGTCTTGCAAGAACTAAGAACAAGAACACACTTACCTCCAAAGGAAGGCATTAATCAATTCATAAGGGATGAATCTCTATGACTGGAACACCTCCCACCAGGCCCCACCTCCCAATACTGCCATGCAGCAGATCAAATCTCAACATGAGTTTTGGAAGGCACAAAATTCTGAACCATGGAACTCATTCAAACAAAAGTAGAGGCCAGGTGAGTAGCTCATACCTATAATTCTAGTACTCCAGGAAGCCAAAGCAGGAGGAACACTTGAGTTCAGGAGTTCGAGACCAATCTAAGCAAGAGTGAGACCTTGTCTCTTCTAAAAATACAAAAATTTGCACGGCACTGTGCTAGGTGCCTGTAGTCCCAGCTACTCAGAAGACTGAGGCAGGAGGATCGCTTGAACCCAGAAATTTGAGGTTGCTGTGAACTAGCCTGATACCATAGCACTCTAGCCTAGGCAACAGAGTGAGACTCTATCTCAAAAGAAAATAAATAAATATATAAGTTGTTTAAAAATGTTAAAGTACATGTGTATGCATGTATATGAATAAGCTAGATGGGTAGATAGGTATTTAGTGTACATTAAGTACTAGATGTATAAGTACATAATAAAGATAAACACTAATTTCAGGATAGGGATTTACTTTTCATGGGTGTAGGAAGCAGAAGACATTTCAAGGTGTAGCCAGGGGACTTTTGATTTCACTTCTTAGGCTAGGTGGTAAAAAGCATCCATAATATTAACAATCCTTATTAATGTAGCCTTCCAAAAATAATGAGGTTTAATCCAAAGGAAGACAGGTTAATGCCTATACATTTAGGTTGAGACTTGACACAATATGGTACTTTTTATGTCTGATTACAGTATTTAAGAATGAAAATTAAGGTGGCACCTGTAGTTCAGTGGGTAGGGCATCAGCCACATACATCCAGGCTAGTGGGTTCAAACCCAGCCTGGACCATCTAAACAACAATGACAACTACAACAAAGAAATAGCCAGGTGTTATGGCGGACGCCTATAGTCCCAGCTGCTTGGGAGGCTGAGGCATGAGAATCACTAAAAGCCTAAGAGTTGGGAGGTTGCTGTGAGCTGCAATGTTACGGCACTCTACCGAGGGCAACATAGTAAGACTCTGCCTCAAAAAAAAAAAAAAAAAAAGAATGAAAATTAAGACAAGTCCTATCTCTTAGACAGCAGACTTTGTTATCAATACCAGATGCTTGAGCTCAGGAAGGTGAAACTATGGTGCACCACAATCATATCTGTGATTAGCCACTGCACTCCAGCCCGAGCAACACAGTATTTTATTAATAAACACAACCAATGTTTATTTATTTATTTTTTTGAGACAGAGTCTCACTATATCCCCCTCAGTAGAGTGCTGTAGCATCACAGCTCACAGCAACCTTACACTCTCAGGCTTAAGCGATTCTCTTAACTCAGCCTCCCAAGTAGCTGGGACCACAGGCGCCTGCCACAACGCCCAGCTATTTTGTGGTTGTAGTTGGCCCAAGCTGGATTCAAACCCGCCAGCCCCGATGTATGTGGCTGGTGCCCTAGCAGCTGAGCTACAGGTGCCAAGCCCACAACCAATGTTTATTATTAATAAAAAAAATCCCTGTATCTATTAACAAGTCTGTGATACTGTGTTCAGAATGCATCAAGAATATCTTTATTCAAACATAACGTAGTATAGATTGTGCTAAACAAATAAATTAAATTTCACAATCAACAATATGACTTCTGATCCAAAGACGAGTTAAAAATTAACTGGTTCAGAGCCCATAGTATTTATGCTCCAAATTCATTGTAACTGAACTTCAACTACACAGGACCAATGCTTCACTCCTACACATTCCACTGTTACTTTTAACAATGCCCATTTTCCTTCTACATCCTGCTCTGTACAACAACTTCACAGTTTGTACCCTATTATACATACCAGTGATATTTTGATGAAAGAAACGTCCCATTTTAAAATGCAAATAACATTGACAAGAGTGGTGTGATTGTTTAGCTTTTCTTAAAGTTAAAGAACTCCATTCGTTTTCACCAACCTATCGATCCAGCAGGTTTTCCTCTATATGTCAGCCACATGACAGTTACTAAATTTTAAACTAAAAAATAAAAGCCCAGTAGTAAGAACAACATAACCCACAAAGCACATACTACAAAATCCCGGCAAGTACGAAAGACGAGCCTACAAAAAACAAAGATTAACAAAGCCACCAAATTCAACTGAAGCATCCCCTACAGTAAAAAATGTTCCACTTTCAGAGTCAGAAAATAATGTAACAAAATTTTAATTCTCCTTTATATAATTCTATTGTAGAGAGCTTGAACAAATATTCCAACGTGTTAGTATAAAAATTCTACAATCTCATGAACGTTGGTAGCTATTAACTTGTTTTTTTCATACAGTATAAATAGCACGTACTCTTCATGATGCCTAATGGAGTCATCACCCTCCCATAATGTAATCCTACAAATTGCAGCGGATTAACTTTTTATATATAAAATTGTGTGTTTATTTGCATGTACAATAGAGAGAATGACGTTACACACACCTGTTCTACAGCATTTAACAGAATGTACCATGATGATTGAAATGAAAAGCGGCTAGCCAAATCCATCAAATATAAAAACTATTGCAATCCTGTTGCAAAGTCCTTTTGTTAAACTCCTTTTATTCTAAATCCTTTTAATTCTGTCCTATAACACTAAAACATTTATAAAAAGCTTAAAATCCTAATAAATCGCACAATTAAAGTAATGAAAATGGGCTTGTCCACCAAGTCACTAACTCCTCTCCCACTCAACAAAATTTAAAACAGTTTGCCTGTCAGAAAATGTTAAATAATATCCCCACCATACACACCATTGTAAACTCATTTAAACCAAAGAGTTTAAGCTCATAAATCTGCCTTAAAGATTTCAAGACATCAAATAGAAATAGCTTCTGCCTGGGTCCAAAAACAGATCCAGAGGCAAATAAAAATCCAACTGATAATGAAATAGCCCAATTCTACTCTTGATGTTAAGGGGATGATATCTTGAATATAAGGATTTTACACAAAAGTATCTAAGACTGATGACTTTTCACTGATAAAATATTTTCCTGAAGGACTCCATTGAACAACTAAATTCATCTTCTCAGTTAAGTCCTTTCCAAGTCATGTTTTAGTTTACTGAAATTATTTTCTATAAGATAGATTTCATTCTATCAGGCTGTCATTGTTGAGTTTTACTTACAGATACAATTTGTCAAGATACAGACAAATTTTGTGTATCTACATTTTAGCCATAAAGCTTGAGTCTCTTGTCAATAAATTTTGTGTGAATTTTTAGATTCTTCAGGGGTTTTGTGTGCTACAAAATTTTGTGCCAAAATTTTTATGAACAATTTCTATTATGTATTGAATAACCCCTTGACTTATTTCTTACCTAAATAAGAAAATACAAGCAATTTTTTGAGACAAGAGAGAGATGAAGTAGAAGAGGAGATGAGAAGGGACAAATAAGGAAACAGATGGAGAGACTCTAGGTGCCATCAGCCACGCACAAGAAAGAGGAACAGGACATGAATCTTGTTGCCTTGAACTGTTTTACCCAAATGTAATCACCAAAGACATCCTGGCCATTTTCCTCAAATATAGAAAATGTCTGTACATATTTAGCCCCCATAGTGACCTCAAACAGGTTATTAAAGTATATTAAAAACATTTTTCCAATATTAAGCTTATGAGGTATCCCTTAACCCTTAGTGGCACACACTCTTTCACCTTGATGATCAAGCCCCTTTACTCTTTCACAGATTAAACTTGTCCTACCTTAGAAAGCAGCAAATAGAAATCTCCTGTTTTACAAAGAAGTTGGCTGGGCATGGTGGCTCACACCTGTAAACCTGGCACTCTGGGATCCCAAGTTGGGAGACTAGTTTGAGGTCAGGAGTCCAAGACCAGCCAGAGCCAAACAAAAGCCTGTTCCTACTAAAAACAGAAAAATTAGCCAGATGCAGTCGTGCTCACCCCTGTCTTCCCAGCTACTTAAGAGGCTGCGGCAGAAGGATCACTTGAGTCCAGGAATTTGAGGTTGCTGGGAGCAAGTCTGAGCTCATAGCACTCTGGCCTGGGTAACAGAGTGAGGATTTTTTCTTTCAACAACAACAACCAAAAAAAAAAAAAAAAAATCAAAGGAATAAACTGGTCTTCAGACAGGTTAAATAATATGTCTAAACTGTTGTGGTACTATATGCGATGTCTGAACCTAACAGCTAGGCTAGAATTTTTTCCTCTGTTACTTTATTCACTGAAAAGATGCTGTCAAGAAAAAAAATGAGCTCCTCTGCTGAATGTTATAAACAAAATTACTGATAAAGGCGAATTTATTTAACCCCTTTGTGTTTTAATCATCTCATCTGTAAAATGAGGATAAGTACAATAATACCATATAAGGCTGTTGTATTAAAAATAAAGTATATGCAAAGGGCTAAACAGTACTGCAACATTTAAGAATTCAAATGTTAGGCAGTGCCTGTGGCTCAAAGGAGTAGGGCGCCAGCCCCATATGCTAGAGGTGGAGGGTTCAAACCCAGCCCCAGCCAAAAACCGCAAAAAAAAAAAATTCAAATGTTATGGGGTGGCACCTGTGGCTCAAAAGGGTAGGGTGCCAGTCCCATATGCCAGAGATGGCAAGTTCAAACCCAGCCCTGGCCAAAAACTTCAAAGAAAAAAAAAAAAAGAATTCAAATGTTACGCAGTTATTGTTGCTTATGGCTACTCTACTAGGTGAACTCAGTCATCTACTTTCTTGGTTAAAAAAAAAAAGACCACGGCTCGGCGCCTGTGGCTCAAGTGGCTAAGGTGCCAGCCACATACACCCAAGGTGGCAGGTTCGAATCCAGCCCAGACCCACCCAACAACAATGATGGCTGCAACCAAAAAATGGCCGGGCGTTGTGATGCGTGCCTGTGGTCCCAGCTACAGGGAGGCTGAGGCAGGAGACTCGCTTGAGCCCAGGAGTTGGAGGTTGCTGTGAGCTGTGATGCCACAGCACTCTACCCAGGGCAACAGCTTGAGGCTCTGTCTCAAAAAAAAAGACCGCCACTCACATCCTTGACTGCTGCCTTGCTCTTCTTACCATGGTGCCAATGTCTCCTCAACATCTCTCCACGTTACTCACTCTGCACCCACACTGGAGAATGACAAGCACAATCCTTCCTTAGTAATGCTACACTTTCCACTCTCTGGACAAAAATATCCAGCTGCCTGCTAGATGGAAGAATACACCCACCTGCAAAAAGAACTTCTACTGATTTTTTAAAATTTAGTAATTTTATTTTGAGACTTCTTATTTCCTTTATAAGAACAATTAAAGTTTTTTAGATAAGTCTAAATGAAACTCAATGAAACAGTTTTTAAACCTAGGCATACCACATGCCTAATTGTATTATTTAATATAGAATTGTGACCATGTTCCAGATGGTTAAATACTTCCCTGGACCTACTTCTACAGCAGAGTAATGCTTTATATTACACTTCATTTCTATGTTCACCCAGCCACATTTAAGCAAACTATGTGTAGTCAATTCTCACTGCACACTACAATGCCCAGACAGAACTCTAGAGAAATCAAAGAGAAGCTAACTAAAAAGGTAGAATTAGTCTCAAACCTCCCATGTGGCATTACCTCACAATTTACATTAATATAGAAATGCTATATACACTGAGGGTAGAGGGGATACATTTAGCTTAGAGTAAAGATGCCCAAGAATAAAAGGCAAACAGTTAATGATAAGAAATCTATTATCTAGGCTGGGCATAATGGTTCACTATAATCCTAGCACTCCAGAAAGCCAAGGTAGATGCATTGCCCAAGCTCAGGACATCAAAACCTGCCAGAGCAACAGTGAGACCTCATCCCTAAAAACAGCTGGGTATTGTGAGGGGCATCTGTAGTCCCAGCTACTTAGGAGGCTGAGGCAACAGGATCACTTGAGCCCAAGATTTGAGATTGGGGTCAGGCGCAGTGTCTCAGGCCTGTAATCCCAGCACTCTGTGAGGCTGAGGCAGGTGCGCTCATAGGTTTGAGATCAGCCTGAGACAGAGCAAGACCCTGGCTCTAAAACTAGGTCGGTGATGTAGTGGTAGTCCCAGCTACTTGGGAGGCTGAGGCAAAGGATCACTTGAACCCAAGAATTTGAGGTTGCTGTGAGCTATGACACAGTGGCATTCTATCAATGGTGACCAAGTGAGACTCTGTCTCAGAAAAATAAATAAATAAATACCCTATATGCTCTAGCTCTTGATCCCTCTGGAAAGATCTAAATGTATGTACATAAATATGTAAAAATACATATGCATGCATTTCGGGCCCAAAGTTTAATTAGCATAACATGTTAAGCCTTCAGTTATGATGTCCAAAGACCAACTAACGCATTTCCTAGTAACAACACTTGATCTGAACAGAAGTGATATATAAAATAGAAAGAGCAAGGAGTTTTAAGTCAGATAGGCATGGATTTTTCAAAACTAGCTTTCACAATTAATTGGTTTATAACCTTAATTAACTACATCTATAAACTGGAAATACTACCTACCCTGAGCATACCAATGACTCAAGAAATGGAAGCTAATATCATAAAGAAAATGGAGGAATTCTGAAAACATGATATTTAACAGTTGGTAAAATAACAAAATTTACATAACTATAGATATAGGAGGCAACTATTAAGCAACAATTTTTATTTTTTTTTAATTTTTTGCAGTTTTTGACCAGGGCTGGGTTTGAACCCGCCACCTCCAGTATATGGGACTGGCGCCCTACTCCTTTGAGCTACTGGCAACAATTTTTAGTTCTCGCACTGAGCTAGAGGCTATTTGATAGAATGCAACTGGTAAAAAGTTTAAAGTCAACCCTCTTCAGCAGGAAACTTCTGGACTCCTCATATACTGGTCATCCTTGATTTTTATTTCTTATTTAAGGCAAAAAACACTTTTGCTTTTCTAAGAATTTGTTTTCTAGCTAGGCTACTAACCTAGTATGTTAAACTTCAGACAGAATGAAGGATGTGAGGGCAATTATAGGAAAACAGAAAGAATTTAAAATACGATATTCAAAGAGATAAATAGAAAATTTTTCAGAATTGGTAACTGGTAAATCTTCACTAGACTAAAAAGAAATTCACACTTACAAGAAGGTCTAGAAACAAGTATAAAAACTGTTAACGTATTATGTAATGCAGAAAGACATGGAATTAAGGAAAGAGAGTAGGGTGCTAGCCATGTACAGCAAGGCTAGCGGGTTCAAGCCTGGCCTGGGCCTGCTAAACAACAATGACAACTGCAACCAAAATATAGCTGGGTTTTGTAGTGGACACCTGTAGTCCCAGCTACTTGGGAGGCTTAGGCAAGAGAATTGCTTAAGGCACTCAAGGCACTCTACCAAGGGCAATATACTTAGACATTGTCTCAAAAAAAAAAAAAAAAAGAAAGAAAGAAAGAAATGCATATAATTACATAGTTCATTTTTGTAAAAATTTGTTTTTTTACTTTTTTAAAGAACAGAGGAAAAGAAATGTGGGAAAAAGCTGGCACAGTAGCTCAGGGCTATAATTCAGAAGGACTGCTTGAGGCTCAGGAGTTTAGGGCCTGCCTAAGCAATGTGGCAACAGTCTATCTTTACAAAAAATTAAAAGACTAGCCAGATATGGTGGCAGGCACCTGTAGTCCCAAGTACTAGGAAGGCTAACACAGGAAGACTGCTTGAGCCCAGCAAGTGAGACTTTGTCTCTTAAAAACTAATAGTAAATTTTTAAAAAACGAATTGTAGAGATAAGACAGAGAAAATAATAGGAAATGTGATCCTCCACTAGGCCACGTGGCTAAATGCACTAAGAAGGTCAGGTAAAAATGAGACCTGCTACGGTGCTTCCCTCTAGAAAACAGTGAAGAAAACTGAAATCAGCTAGTACGTCAAGTACACTTGATGCTGTGGCAAAACCAGGATGAAGAGACAAGGTAGGGGGATCTGGCACTGTGATTTCTGCATGAAAATAGTAGCTTGTGGTGCCTGGACCTACAATACTACTTCATATAATAAAGTCTGCCATCAGACTGAAGCAGGCCAGGCATGGTGGCTCACGCCTATAATCCTAGCACTCTGGGAGGCCGAGGCAGGTGGATTGCTTGAGCTTAGTAGTTTGAGATCAGCCTGAGCAAAAGTGAGACCCCATCTCTACTAAAAGTAGAAAAACTGAGGCAAGAGGATCGCTTGAGCCCAAGAGTTGGAGGTTGCTGTGAGTTATGACACCACGGCACTCTACCCAGGGCAACAGCTTGAGACTCTGTCAAAAAATAAACAAATAAATAAGTTAACAAATAAATAAATAAGTAGTAGGTTGCTGTGAGCTATGACAACCACCGTACTCTACCAAATGTGAGACTCTGTCTCCAAAAAAAAAAAAAAGAATTAAGAACGCTAACACTTAATATCCAAAAAGTATACTGCAAGAAATATTTATGTCTATTCAAATAACTGCCAAGAAAAAAAATCTACATTAGACAAAAATAATTTACAATAAAAATATGTTAATATGCACATAATTATACCTTTATCTTTCCAAACAATCATATGCTACTTATAGCACAGAGCTAACACATATCCATAAACAACTCAATTCTAGCAAAAAGTACACCACTGAGCCAAGTACAGTGGCTCACGCTTATAGTCCCAGCTACTCGGAAGGCTGAGTCAGAAGGATCACTTGAAGCCAGAATTTCAAGTGCAGACTCAAGTAGAAGGTTGCTGTGAGCTATGACACTCACAGCACTCTACCAAATGTGAGATAAGATCCCATTTCTATAAAAGTTTTAATATTAGCCAGGCATGACAGCACATGCCTATACTCCTAGCTACTCAGGAAACTGAAGTGGGAAGATCACTAGAATCCAGGAGTTTCAGGCTGCAGTTAAGCTATGAGGCTTCCACTGCACTTCAGCCTAGGCAACGAAGTGAGACCCAGTGTCTTTTTTTTTTTTTTGAGACAGAGCCTCAAGCTATCCTCCTGGGTAGAGTGCTATGGCATCACAGCTCACAGCAACCTCCAACTCTTGGGCTCATGCAAGTCTCCTGCCTCTGCCTCCCAAGTAGCTGGGACCACAGTCACCCACCACAATGCCTGGCCATTTTTTGGTTGCAGCCATCATTGTTGTTTGGTGGGCCTGGCTGGATTCAAACCTGCCACCTTAGGTATATGTGGCTGGTGCCTTAGCCACTTGAGCCACAGGCGCCGAGGCAGAGACCCAGTGTCTTAAAAACAACAACAAGGTACCTCTATACTCCCTGGTCAAACACTAGGGTTGATCTTCCTATATAGCAGATATATCCTTTTATAAAGAGATAGAAAATCACTTACAATATGTAGATATCAACCCCATCCCAATACTAAATTTTGGGAATATGTAAATTTCCTTTAAAGATTGATAAACTACAGGAAGATAAATCATGTTGAGTATACAAAGTTGTTCCTGAGGAAGCACCAACTTCCTAAGTATGACAATACCTGAATATAAGAACCAAAAGACTATCAAAGTTAATAATGTCTACTTGGATCTCTACTGCCTTGTAGAAAATTATACCTGAGAAAATACAGTCTTTCCCTCCTCTCGTTTTTTTTTTTTTTGCTGTTGTTTGTTTATTTGTAGTTTTTGGCCAGGGCTGGGTTTCAACCTGCCACCTCCAGCATACAGGGAGGCGCCTTACTTATTTGAGCCACAGGCACCTCCCTCTCCTCTCGTTTGAAAGTAAAGATTTATTTAATTGTAGGAAATAGGCTCAGCACCTATAGCTCAGTGAGTTGGCCGCCAGCCACATACACTGAAGCTGGCTGGTTTGACCCCAACCTAGGCTTGCTAAACAACAATAACAACTACAACCAAAAAACAGCTGGGCATTGTGGCAGGTGCCTGTACTTGGGAGGCTAAGGCAAGAGAATCGCTTAAACCCAAGAGTTTGAGGTTGCTGTGAGCTGTGACGCTACAGCACTCTACTAAGGGCAACATAGTGAGACTCTGTCTCAAAAAAAAAAAAAAATTGTAGGAGATAATTTTACCAATTTAAAAGTTTGCTCCCCAACACAATAAAACAAGCACATAAATAACAGTACTATCCCAATTATCTTTTATCATATTAACTATTCTGTTCAGTGGAGATGAAATTAGTTTGTGAAGGGGAAAGAGAGAGAAATGGGAAGACTCAAACTCTAGACAGGAAGTGATATAGGCTTACTGAGTTCTTAGATCTGTCATGAAAGGTATGACTGCTACAAGAAAAAGAATGACAGCTTGGGCTTCATCCGAATTCAGAGGATGAAAGGACAGACAAGGACCAAAGGAAAATAACTTGAAAATAGTACATCCAATAAATGATCTACATCCAAAATATAACTCTCTGAACAGTAATTAGCAAAACATGTAAATAGACATTTCATAAAAAAAGGCACAGGGATTTCAAATAAGCACATTAAAATATGTTCATTATTAGGAATCATGAAAGGAGTGGTAATGGAGAAAAACCATGCAATAAAAATCTAATCTTCAAAAACCAAAAGGTAATGACCAAGAAAGATGGGAAAAATGAAAAAGGAAAAAACATTCTAAGAGGACTAGTGGAATTGTGCAGATGATGGACTGTGACTTCCAAGTGGACCCAGTCAATAGATACCAGGAGTTGGGGGGAGTAGTGGAGAGGGTGGGGAAATTAACAGACAGTTGACATTTGAAATACGAATGTCGTGTGGAGAATGTGTGAGGTCATGAAAAATGACCTGTGAGTTCTGAGCTTCTTGTGGTGACTAAGGTAAACAAGAACAGTTTACCTATCCTTGGCAATGTTTTTTTAATATAACATAGGAGAGACACCAAGAGTTCTGGAGCTAGTTCTTCTCTCCTACCAATCTGGTTCACATGACATTCCTATAAGGTAATTAAAGAACACCATTATTTACATTTGTAAAACTATAATACTAACATATAAAATTTAAATGATTCACATGGGATCATATTATAGTGCACTTTCAAAAATATGAATAAAAATACCAAAAGTAGGTATTAGCTTTATATATGCAGTCATTCTGTTTAGAAAGGAAAAATACACACACCCCCACCCACACTAGTACTTTAAAAGTCCAAAGCCAAGTTAATGCTGTTAAATTTAAAATATTAGCAAATTAAGGAACATAAATCTATACAGAGAGAAATAAATCTCTCTTTAAATTCTTCACTCTAAGCTTTTTTTAAATCTCTAATATTCATTTCTGATTTTCTATTTCCAATCCAGTACAGACTGACATATTCTATTGCCCTTGTCTGCATCTTCCTCCTTTCCAAAACCTCAGTAATCCTTAGTTCATTTCTGTCAACAGTGAATGCACAAACCTCTTGTATATATTTTAATAACAAACACCTACCAACCTATTATTCATGAAAGTAAAACATTGCCAATACTTTTTATTTACTTATACAGACTTGTATGTCCTAAATCCTGTCACCTGCTACCAGATAGTCACTACCCTAAACCTCATTGTTAACCATTCCTTTGCGCACACGCACACACACACACGCCATTTTTGTTGTCCATACTTTAAAATTAAGGGCTTTTTATTAGTTCGTGTGTCTGCTTATGATTGCTAACTATGAAGCTATACAAATTCATATGGCTGCAGGGTAGATTATTTCCACATTCTACAAATGAAAACGTAAATAGAAATTCTAAAAGATTCCCAAAGTAAACCCATTTATACATAAAACCCACAAAGTACAGTAACATCAACAACAGGAAAAAAATTCAATAAAAACTAGGTTAAACAGTAAGTGCCAAGAAAGATAGTTCAAATGTTAACAACAGAGGCCTGCACTTCTTGTTCTTAAGAGTAAAAGTATCATGGGAAAAGGGAACAAAAAGGATGCCAGTCTCTGAAAGGCAAGAATCATAGTAGTCCCTTGATGATAGTTAATAGGGGAAGGAAAGTTTGAGACTCCTTTACCTATTCATGAGATCAAAAGAAATGAAAGAATCCCTTGGTGTTTTTATCATTTTCTTTTGCTACTACATCAAGCACCAGAGAGAAGAAAATACAGTTAATGCTATGATACCTCCAACTTGTTTCTATAATGCTTGCATCTTTTAAAGAGTTCAAGATTTAACTTCTCCAAAGATACATTAAATTGTTTAAGAATTTTTACAAATAAAATCCAATTCCAAATTTATTTCTTTTATTTCCCAAAACCTCTTACTGTATGCCAAGTACTGTTCTAAGCCACCTTAAGGAAAATTACCCAAAACATAGAATTAAAGCAAAATACTGGACATCTATATCTAGCCATACTGTACTAATAGGTATCAGATTTACCCTCCTGCAAGAAAACTTAAGAAACATAAACTACACAAAATAAAACAGTTTTCAGCCATTCAACAACAGGCAGCCCAAGACAACTGATCCTTGAAACAAGAGAAAAAAATTAATGTGTGTACTATTAAAGCCCCAACTTACTACTTATTCATTTAAGTCCCATCAATGGTTGCTTTTACTCAAAATTGCAGAGAAGAATAGTAGAATAGCTGGGACAGACACTGCATGGCCCACAAGACTAAAATACTAATCTTCTTTTTCTTTTCTTTTTATTTTTCTTACTAGTGTTTACTAAAAAACTAGTAAAATACTACTATTTAACCCTTTTAAGAAAATGTTTGCAGATCCCTGCCCTAGATGAATGGCTATTCGAAATTATATTATCTAATAAAGTATTTAAAAAGTACTAAAAAAATCAAATTATTACCAAGTAATTTAATTGTGACCCAGGACAAAGTCCCAAAATATTTAAACAAACACAAAATAGCTGAGGAACATAAAATCTACAGTATGTGGCATCCAAACAGAAATGTCAATGTATGTAAAAAAGAAGGAAAATACAACTTATGATAATGAAAAAAAAAATCAACTCGTAGAATCAGATTAGGTATCATTAAAATTTCTGTGAACACATATTCTCCACATACACACACCCATGCTATAAATGAAAAATGCAGTGTCCAAGATGAAAGTTATACTAGACCAGTTAACAACATTAGATAATGCAGAAGAAAAAAATAGGAAACACAAAGAGATATCAATAGAAACTATTGGAAACAGAGTGAGGAAGAGACTAAAAACATGAACAGAGAGCATCAGAGCACTGAAAAACAACTGCAAATAAGCTAGGATCTATGTAGATGAGAGAAAAAAAAACATTTGAATACGCTCTGCAAAAGACACAGCGTTAAGTAGGTGTGGGGGTGCACACCTATGGTCCTAGGTGTTTGGACATCCGATTGCTTAAGCCCAGGAATGTGAGGTTGCAGTGAGCTACGACAATACCACTGCACTCCATCCTGGGAAACAAAGTAAGACCCTGTCTCATGAAAGAAAAAGAAAGGCACTGCAGAGAAAATTAGATGACAAGCCACAGGTGGGAGAAAATATTGTACAATAGACAAAATAGACAAGGAACTCTTAAAATTCAACAATAAGAGAAAAGCCTGATTAAAAAATGAAAAAAGAACTGAACAGTCAGCTCCTAAAGGAGATGCACACATGGCAAATAACCATACCTTCTTAAAGATGGTCCATGGCATGTATCACTAGGGAATTTCAAATCTAAATAATAATACAATTACACAGTTTAAGAATGGCCAAGTTCTAGCATGCTGACAACACAACAGTTCTGTAGGGTGCATTCTTGACACACTACAGAACTTCCATTCGTTGCTGATGGAAATGCAAAATGGTATAGCCATGTTGGAAAACAGTATGCCGTTTCTTACAAAACTAGACGTATTTTTACAATACGATGCCCAAGTCATGCTCCTTGGTATTTACCCAAATAAACTGTAAGACCCATTTCATATCTGGGTCAGAATCACAATAAACTCTCACAGAACTTACCTATTTTATGTTATATCTTTTTTAAAAACCTGATTTGAGATATCAGTTACTAACCCTTTTGATCTACATTTAATAGTTTATTCCAGGTTGTGTTAAAGGGAACCAATTTAAATGCATGATCCGATCTAAGGTGAAGGAAATCTAAATAATTGTGACATACTTACACCCACAGCTTAATTTTTTTTTTTTTTTTTGAGACAGAGCCTCAAGCTGTTGCCCTGGGTAGAGTGCAGTAGCATCACAGCTCACAGCAACCTCCAATTCCTGGACTCGAGTGATTCTCCTGCCTCTGCCTCTCAAGTAGCTGGGATCACAGGCACCTGCCACAGGCCTGGCTATTTTTTTTTTTTTCCGGTTGAAGCTGTCATTGTTGTTTTGCAGGCCCAGGATGGATTTGAACCTGCCAGCTCAGGTGTATGTGTCTGGACCCTTAGCTGCTTGAGCCACAGGCATCAAGCCAATTTTTTTTTTTTTTTGAGACAGAATCTCACCCCATGTAGGGCATCATCATAGCTCACAGCAACCTCAAACTCCTGGATTCAAGTGATCCTCTTGCCTCAACCTCCTGAGTAGCTGAAATTACAGGCACATGACACCATACCCAGCTATTTTTTTTTCTATTTTTAATAGAAACAGGTTCACACTCTTGGTCACGCTGGTGTCAAACCCATGAGCTCAAGCAATCCACCTGCCTCAGTCTCCCAGAGTGCCAGGATTATGGGTATGAGCCATTGCACCCAGGCAACAACTTAAAATTTAAACATTGCAATGTAGGACAATGACTTTTCTATATATTGGTCCCTATGCTGACTATTTTCATTGTGCTTCATCCTTAGACTAAAGAACCAAGTCTCCAAATATAATAAAGAAACTAAAGGTATTTTAGACCTTAAAAATTGGGGGGAAATAGAAACAAAGCAACTTTTTACATATTTCAATGAATATACAAATTTGTGATTTCTGCAGTTAAGAGAAGTGGCCTAGAAACACCTAGATTTGGAAAAATGTGTTTCCCTGTAATAATAAAAAAAATCACATACTGAGAAACTGTGATGACTAAGTGAGGTAAGCTTTAAAATACAAATTTCAGCTTTATCACTTAACAACTGTGTGACTTTATGCCAGTCATTGAATCTCTCTGAGTTTTAAGTCTCCTCACCTGGAAATGATAATAATAGCACTTACTTTGCAGAATAGTGGTAAAGTGGTGATAATGGATAATCAACCTAAAATGAGATTATCAGGAAAATATCATCAAGCAGTATGTAATACACTTAATGTATAAATTTATTTCTTCTTTTCTGTCCAGAACACTTCCTCTCTCTATAACCCTCATAGAAAAAGGCCCTAATTACAGGGTTCAGATAGGTATAAAGTAAGAATACTTTTAGAATAACTTAGCAATTCCGATGCCATGACATCACCAACTAAAAAAGTAGCACCTTTAAAGCAGACATTCTCCCCCTAGAAATACTGTTCCCTTACCAAAAACAGTAAGGAAATTTAATACGAACAGAACATATGTTCCCAAGTTACAATTTACCTACATGATAAGCTTGGCAAAATATTGTAAAACCCTAAATGATCACAAGCAGTGAGACACCAATGGTAAAGAATAGGTGCTGTGAAAAAATACACAACACACAAGGCAAACTGAGAAGCAATTAGAGCAGAAGACATTAGAGAAGCCCTGAATCTCACAGTTTAGCCATTTAAAATGTCAATAAGCCTGCTTCCTCCTCTTTGCAGCATACTGGGGATGACTGTAAGCAAATGTCAGTTGGCCTACTTTTGGAGGTTTATAAGGTTCTGGCCAAACAGATTCTCTCTGTGTGTGTACATGTGTGTGTGTGACAAGATTTATTCATTTAAATACAGTTAAAATTTCATACCAAAAAATTACAGCAAACCCTTCTGGAGAACTTAATCATAAATTCTGACTTCATATAGTTGAAAAAAATCAATTAGTTCTTTTTTGACCGTTATAGTAAACAAAAACTACATTTAACTTGTCTGAAAAAAAATAAAATAGGTAGCTATCCTTTAAGAAAAATACTAAACACAATACGTAGAAAGTGTTAATGTTTTTGAGGTGTGCAGTTGTGAAGTCTTTGTATAGCAGAACCAAAAATAATAGTATCTTGCAAGCAGTAACTAATACTGACATAATCTACAAGAAATAAAACAAGTTGCTACCCAGGGTTTGAGATGAGTACCATTAATGTGCCCCACAGGCACCTCAGGGAACTGTAACTCCAAAGAGTGTGTCAGTGTAAAAAGACAGCATCCTGGCTCGGCACCTGTGGCTCAATCGGCTAAGTAGCCAGCCACGTACACCTAAGGTGGCGGGTTTGAATCCCCAGCCCGGGTCCGCCAAACAACAATGATGGCTGCAACCAAAAAATGGCCAGGCGTTGTGGCGGGCGCCTGTGGTCCCAGCTACTTGGGAGGCTGAGGCAGGAGACTCGCTTGAGCCCAGGAGTTGGAGGTTGCTATGAGCTGTGATGCCATTGCACTCTACCCAGGGGGATAGCTTGAGGCTCCGTCTCATAAAAAAAAAAAAAAAAAAAGTGTTGAAACCACAAATAGGGAGATTGGTTTCTGTTTAGACCTTGGGGGGAAAAGCCTTATGGCTGCTAACAAGGGAAGGGGTACAATGAGGTGTGTCTGACCACCCATCTTACCATGGCCAGTAACTCAGTTTTAAGATTTCTCTGGGGTTCCCTTGGCTAAGAGAGGGAACGGGTCTTAGGATTTTATTTTAGTTCACAAGTTTGTGGAATGAGCCATGTGATTTTATTTTTCTGTTTGCTTGATATTTGCTTTATTTGTATTGTGGAGAAGAAAAATAGCTAAAGTTCTTGTAAAGCTATTACATGATCATTATAAATAACTTTAACCATGGAGAACACCACAAAGAAGAAAATTCCTATGTCACTTTACATCTTCCACCAAAAAATGGCAATCATTACTGAGGGAATATCATTTCTGACATCGTTTTTACCTATACACATAATAACAAATAGATTTAAAACTTTATTTTAAAAGGATCATGCTGTGATTTTCACAGAAAACCATTCACTTCAACTTGATTTTATTAGAAAGGGGAAAAGTACAGTGACTTGACTTTATAGTTTCCAAAAACTTCCCTCTAAGACTGAAAAAAGACTATTTAGCAGTTGAAGTCATTTCATCTTCAGTTTTTAAAATAAATTTCTGCTTCTTAATTTATTTTTTATTTCTGAGTATTACTGACATTGTGTTTATATATTTGGATTTGTACATTTTAAGTCAAAGTTATACGTGAACCCTTCACCCAGAATATGTACCTTGCACCAGTTAGGTGTGAATTTACTCTACCCCTCTTCCCCATTCCCACCTACTTGATTTCCATTGAGTTTTACTTCCATATGTGCACATAAAGTTTTGATTGACTAGTTCCAGTTTAGTACTGAGTACATGTGGTGTTTGTTTTTCCATTCAGAGAAATGCAAATTAAAACCACAATGAGATATTGCCTAATTTCAGTGAGAACGGTGCATATCAAGATCTCCCAAAACAACAGATGCAGAGAGAAAGGAACACTCACTGTTGGTGGGACTGCAAACTAGTACAACCTCAATGAGAAGTAGTATGGGAATATCTGAAAGAATGAAAAGTAGACATATCTTTTGATCCAGAAATCCCACCACTAAATATTTACTCAGACGAAAAAATGATATTTTATCAAAAAGACACTTGCAGTCAAATGTTTATAGCAGCACAATTCACAACTGGAAAGATGTGGGAACAACCCTAGTGCCCACTGATACATAAATAGATCCATAAAGTGTGGTACATGGATAACATGGAGTACCACTCAACCATAAAAAAAAAAAGTAATCTTTGTAACAGTATGGATGGAACTGGAGACCATTCTTCTAAGTGAAAGATCCCAAGAATAGTAAAATAAATTTCAATTTTGATCTCACCAATTTGTTGTATTAAAAAATAATCTCATACCTTCTCTGAATTTTTAAATTTTTACAATAATTTCATTGTTTTCGTTATATTTTGTCACATGATTAATCTGTTCTGTAAATATTATTTGCATAGTTGGCTCATATTAGTTTTACATTTAAAAGGATTCAGAACATATCACAAATGCTTTTTTTTTCCTGTGGTTCTATCTCATTCAATTTTTTTTCACCTCATGCTTTTTATTTGTCAAGTTTGTAACATTTGACAAATAAAAACAGTATCAATAATATGTGTGTATTTGTGATAAAAAGGGCTGTTGGGTGCTGAAATCCTTCATGTTTGAGTATACCTAATTGTTACCTTGTACTTGAAATACATGTTGGCTCTATTCTTTATTTGTGGTCAACTATTAGAACTTTAGAGAAGACTTTTGTGATCAAATGCTTCCACGGAAAAGGAAATGTCTGATTTCCTCTTCTTAGCTCCTGTAAGCATTTAAATTTGTGACACATGACTCTACTTCAACTCTTTCCTTTGACAAACTAATAATAATAATAAAACCAAATAATTTTCAATATAGATTCTCACCAGCAATGTATGAAAGTAATTAATTTTGGCTATTTTGATAAATAAGGAAAATTATAAGACACTGCTGCTATAACATACATGTCTTTGATCTCTAGGACAGGTTGAACATCTTTTACTCACTTATTTGACATCTATATTGGTTCTCACAAATTATAGCAGAGATTCATCTAGTCATTCACACATATGTAAATTAATACTATAATAATAATGTAACTATCTCAATGTAATGCAGCTCATGTATAAAGGTCAGCACACCAAGTAAACATGATTAGATCATTCTTATCTTAGCAGAGTGACATGGGTTTTATTAACAGCAAAATACATAGAAAAAAGAAACTTCAAAATTAGAAGGGGTTGCAAGATATTCTAATTTTAAAGTGGTTTTTAAATGTTATTTCAGTAGAGAAGCTCTTAAAAACAATTCTTATACTATAACCTGCTAAGTAGAATAGATAAAGAAGATGGTTTAGAAACCAACAAAGATGGTATGATAATTCTATATGCAGTGCTCTGAACATGTCCTTTGCTTGAAACACTGAGCAAGTACAGGTAATTTATTCAGAGTATATTTTCTGACCACAGTAGAATAGAACAAGAAGTTGAAAATAAAGATCTCTAGAAAACTTCAGCTCCTTGAAAAATAGTCAGTATAATTCTAAATAATACACCTATAAAGGAAGAATTACTAAAACATATTATAAAGCAATCTGAACTTAATAATGATGAAAGTGCTGTTATCAATTGCTGTGAAATATAGCTAAAGCTGTGCTAAGGGTGCAATTTCTAGCCTTGAGGTGAATATATTATAATAGAAATTATGAAAGGCTGAAGACCAACTACCCAAATATCCAACCTAAGACACTAAAGAAAAAAATTAACCCCAAGAAAATGAAAGAAGAGAAATAATAAAAAATAATGTGAAAAAATTAATAAAATAGAAAACAAATGTGATAATATAAAAAATAAACAAACTGGTTCTTAAAACAGCCTAATAAAGTTGATAGACTTTTAGCAAAACTGATCAAAAATAAAATCCCCTAATATAAAACAATAAAATGAGACCATCATGACCAGTAGATGTTATAGATATTAAGAGGATATTAACAACTTAATGCAAATAAATTTGAGCATTTTAATCAAATTGACTCATTTCTAGAAATCTTCCAAGCTGAAATAAGAAGAAATAAATACTATAAATAATCCCATGTCTATTAAATTGAATCTTTAATCTAAATCCTTTCCACTATACAGTTTGAAGATGTAGAAGACTTTCCCAGTGAGTTCTCACTAGCACTTAAGGAAGAAATACTAGCAGTTCTCACACACTCTTCCAGACATGAGGGAGGAAAGTGTTCAGAGGTCAGAGTTGATAGGAAAATTCTTCTCTCAATCTGGAGTAGCATAACTTGCTATTCAAATTTGACAAGGAAATTACAAAAAGCCAGAAATGTAAAGGTCAACATCTCTAATAAACATAGGTGAAAAAATATTAATCTAAATGTTAACTATTAGAATTCAATGATATAGAAAAGAATATTATAAATAAATGGAAGTTTATTTCAAGAATGCAAATGTCTCAGATATATAGAGACATAAAAAAGTTGTATGAAAACTATCCTAAAATGCAGTGATTCAAAACAATGACTGTTTAGCCTACCAGTCTGTAGGGAACCTTTATAGTTTTTCTGGTACTCTCAAATACCTCTAAAAACTGATGAGGGAAGTATAGATTGTTTTAAAAGACTAAAGAAACTCTTTGGAACTATCTACTTATACTGAACACATGTATACCCTATGAATCATTAATTCCACACCTAAGAAGTACATATATATGTTCTCAAAGATATGTATAAGATTGTTCATAGCTATACTAATTGTAAAAGCTATATTGAAAACTATCAAAATATCCACTGAGCAGGATTAATGCATTATGGTATATTGATACAGAGAATTCTACTTAAAAACAAACAAAAAATGCTATAAGCACCTGCTATGGTCTGAAGGTTTATATTCCCTGAACTTTCCAAGTGTTGAAAACCTAAGCCCTGTGGTGATAGCATGAGGAAATGGAACATTTAGGAGGTGATTAGGCCTTGAGGGCTACACCCTGATAAGGAATTAGTGCCTTTATAAAAGAGGCCCCAGAGGTCTACCTTTTATTTCCCATCACATGAGAAGACAACTAGAAAGTGGAACCTACAAACCAGAAAGCAAGCCCTCACCAGTCCCTGAAATGACTGGTGCCATGCTCTTGGACTTCCCAGACTCCAGAGCTGTCAGCAATAAATCTGTGTTGTTATAAGTCATCCAGTTTATGGTAATTTTTTAATTTTTTGTTGTAGCCCAAACAGACTAAGACAACAACAATAATATTACTGAGCAAAGTAAGTCAAACCAAACAGAGTATTTTTCATTTATCTTAAAATAAAAAATATGAGGAATTGCTCTTTGCATATAAAAGTAGGATTAGAGATTACCCCCTTGAATACTGTGTGTGGAAGAGATACAAGGAAGACTTAGGTCTTTTTTTTTTTTTTTTTTGAGACGGAGCCTCCAGCTATCCCCCTGGGTACAGTGCCATGGCATCACAGCTCATAGCAACCTCCAACTCCTGGGCTCAAGCCAGTCTCCTGCCTCCACCTCCCAAGTAGCTGGGACCACAGGCGCCCGCCACAACGCCCGGCCATTTTTTTTTTTTTTTTGGTTGCAGCCATCATTGTTGTTTGGTGGCCGGGGCTGGGGATTCGAACCCGCCACCTTAGGTGTACGTGGCTGGTACCTTAGCCAATTGAGCCACAGACGCCGAGCCAGAATTCAATGTTTCTTAACTTTCGTGCTTTGTCATACAGAGATCAGGGTTTAAACAAATTTTAGATGCAAGTTAAGGTAGGATGCCAAATAAAGCCATGTTAAATGGCAGATCAGAAGTCAGTCTTTCCAGGGCACCGTCTCTGTAGAAATCGCAATAGTTCTTTCTTTCCAAGCATCAGAAATCCTAGAGACACTCTATTTGACATGATGGTGTGCACCTTTCTTTCCATAAACAAATTACTGCATCAGGGAACAGGAACTCTGGAGAGATCTGACTCACTTATTCTTCCTTGTGTCTCCCGTGAAGATGATGAAGCAACTCTGGTTAGAAAAGAAAGGTTTTGTTGCTAGAAAAATGAAAAATGGACATCACATAATTACAAATTTACTATTTGCAACTTGGACTTAGTATGATACAATATAGCATAAAGACTTTTTTTCTTTTTTTTTTGAGACAGAGTCTCACTCTGTCACCCTCGATAGTGCCCTGGTATTACAGCTCACAGCAACCTCCAACTCTTGGGCTTAAGTGATTCTCTTTCCTCAGCCTCCCGAGTAGTAGGGACTACAGGCGCCCGCCACAACGCCCGGCTATTTTTGTTGCAGTTGCCACTGCTGTTTTAGCTGGCCAGGGCTGGGTTCAAACACGCCACCCGTGGCATATGGGGCCGGCACCCTACGCACTGAGCCACAGGTGCCACCCAGAATTATACTTTGATTTGGTGCTACTGAGGTTTCCAAATTTTGATTCATGTCATTGTATTCAGTCATCTCTTATTTCCACTTAGATTAGATTATACTATCAACTTAAATGTTCTTTATGAAGCGTTTCTAAATAGTACCCATCTATGAAAGTACAATTCAATTTATACACCTTCTATAAAACTCTTCTATTCTTTCTAGGCTAAAATTACTTCTAACACCCCTTACACTTAATGGTATTTAAAATATCTTTTAATTATTTTATCACTTTATTATAGTGCATCAATTTAATGCCTTAATGCCAATAAAATCTTAAACAGTGTTGCATGTCATAAAGTGTTCTATCATATTAGAAAAATATTGATTTTCTTGTAGTTCTCAAAAAATGTTTCTTAATAACATATGATTTTCTGAATGGAATTTTTACATATGAATAAATATTTTGAGGTGCATGCCAAGTTATCTTTTGCTTCAGATGGAGCATTAAAGATTGTTCAGAACCCCAAAGGTTATTTACTTTTACTTATATGTTTAAAACATATATATTCACAAATGTTTACCTTTGTGAATTCAGAAATAAAGAAAAAGAGAGGCCAAAAACCAGCAGCATCATTATAACATCATAGTTATTAACTTACGATTTCCCAACATTTATAGCTGCCTCACTCATTGCAAAAAAACATCGTAGGGAATTTTCTAGCACATCTTCATTTTGTTTATCATACTGGAATTTAAATTATACATTCAAAAAAATAATAATTGTGTTGATTTAGAATATAAATATCCGGAGAATACCAACCCTGGGATAGACGAAGGTGGTGTTATTTAGGTGAGATAAAAAGATATTGAGCAAACTCTTACCACTTAGTTAAATCTACTTTAAAAATAAAATTCTTCATTCTTAGATCAAAATTTTTAATCGATTTCTACAATGTGTGAGCAAGTGAAACAAAGTAATATTTAATACTTTCTAAAAACTGTCTGCGTTTGTTAGAGATAGCGGAGAATACACTTGCCAACCCACATTCCTGGTTATACCTTAAATTCCCCAGGTCATGAATGACAAGATGTTTGGAGAAGCCATTCTCCCTTTTTTCCTGAAATTTAAAGTGGTGTGGTTTACATGTTTGCCTCCCACCGCAAAAGCCCTAATCATCGATGTGACAGCATTTAGAGGCAGAGCCTTTAGAAGATAACTAGGTCATGAGGGTTGTAATTAGGTCATGTGGGGTCCTCAAGAATACAATTAGTACCTTTATAAGAAAAGACTCTTCACTGCACTGTTGACAGTGTAGGAGGATGGACCTCTGAAAACCAGGGAGCAAGTCCTCATTAGACACAAGATCACCTCGCACCTTGACCTTGGAATTCCAACCTCCAGAAATGCTGAGAAATAATTGCTTGTTTCTTAAGCCACTTGGTCTGTTACATCAGTTATAGCAATTTGAACTAATACATAGAACTTTAATTAGATTGCATGAGATAAGAGTAATTCTTCCAGTTTCTGATTAGTCCAATGTGACTAGAAGAAATAGAGACAAATTCTGCGTTCTCGAGTCAAAAAATTGAGAATATTTATTATAGATGCCTTAAAAAGATCTAAACAGAAATAAAACCAAACTTGAAAATATCTAATTTACTGCAAACATAAACAAATGCAAAAGTCTAAAAGAGTTGGTTTTAAGTTGCTCTATATTTATAAAAGAAATGGTAAAGTGCTAATGGTTCATATATTGAGAACACGTTTTTATTTATAACCAGAAAAATTGCTCAAAGGGGACTGAATTTTTACGCATAACTAATAAATAAAAATCTCCATGTGCTTATGGAAATGTTTTATCTCCCTAAGTTCTCCAGATTCCATAAAAGAATTAAACTTGATTTTGGCATCAAATGATGGAAAAAATCTGATTGGATGTTATAATGTTTTGTTGTGATTATAACAACTATACAAGGAAAAAAAGGATGTTATTTAAAAAATATTTATCAAAATGTTTAAAGACCATCCAACTGGTGTGCTCTCACCTAACAGGCATAACGGTACAAGGCACAGCGGCTGCGAGAGGGACACCACTACAACAGGGACTCTACCTAACAAGTGCAAACAATGCAGCCTTGTAACCTAATCCTTTGTAACCTCCTGTTAATCTGAAATAAAATAATATGAACCGTACAAAGAGACAGGAAAATTAACCTTAATAATATAAATGATTTTACCCAATATATTCATAGTATCATTTCAATATGCAATCAACATAAAAATTGAAATGTTTTACAGGCTTCTTTTCATACTAAGTCTTAACAATCTGGTGTGTATCTGAGTTTGAGTGCTAAATATTCATCAGAAATATTTGATCTGTATTTAGATTTCATACAATGTACAGTTTTCATGTAAAGTCACATGATCAAATTATTTCAAATATACGTAAAAGTTTCCAATAACTCAGTTAAATGTCCAAACTAATTTTCCTTTCATATTTGCATCTGCACTGAAAAAACTGGCTCATCTTTTCTTCAGATGAATTTGACTTTGAGGGGAAAAGCCTGTCTACTGCATGTGTTCAAGTTAAATCAACTTGTGTCAAAAAAATAAATATTATCCGACTGGATCAATAAATCTACCTTTATGCAAACAAATGTTTGCACTTATATATCGTCTTTGGGGATTTCCTGTAGTATTAATATTATGAATAAAATCATAATTTTTAAAAAATCTGTTCCTTTTCTTCTTTTTGTGTGATTATACGTAAACTACTGTTTCAAAAGAAATTTATTGACATAATCATTAACGTTCTGTTGTTAAGTATTGAAAAAGTATTCATGTACAGTTTTAATAGAAATGTAATGCTAAGCACTATATTTATTTATTTATTTTGAGAGTCTTTCTATGTCACCCCGGTTAGAATAGAATGGGCACAGTTATAGTCTAGTATAGCCTCTAACTCCTGGGCTCAAGCAATTCTGTCTCAGCCTCCCAAACAGCTAAAACTACAGACATATACCACAATATTCAGTTAATTTTTTAAATTTGGAAGAAGCAGGGTCTCACTATGTTGCACGGGCTAAAGTCCTGGCCTTCAATGATCCCCCCATCTCAGACTCAACTCTCAAAGTGTTAGAATTATAGGCATGAGCCATTATGTTCCTGGCCCGCATAATATATTTAAAATATCCTCCTGAGATGTCTCTAAGTAAATTTTGTTCAATTATCATAAATTACATTTATATTCTATAAAAAAATTAACTCTTTGCATGCGTCTTATAGATCTTATTTCTAATGATATGTTAAAAAGAGTTGTACTTTTATGTATCTATATCTTTAATATTACAAAGTATTTCTAAAGTACCACATATATTAAGCATTACTATAAAATGTTTTTCTTTGCTATGTTTAAGAGCAAAATGACATTGCCATGTAAACTATAAGAAATATTTTAGGAAACAATTAACTTATCACATAAGAAGTCCTTATTTGGCTAAGTTTTAGTTCTCTATATAATTTTTTCCACATAGTCAAAATCGAACATCAATTCTTTCCACTTACCCACCAGTGTACTTTGTTACCCATTATGCATTGTAAATTTTTTTTTTTTTTTTGTAGAGACAGAATCTCACTTTATCGCCCTCAGTAGAGTGCCATGGTATCACACAGCTCACAGCAACCTCCAACTTCTGGGCTTAGGCAATTTTCTTGCCTCAGGCTCCCAAGTAGCTGGGACTACAGGTGCCCGCCACAACGCCCAGCTATTTTTTTGTTGCAGTTTGGCCAGGGCCAGGTTTGAACCTTCCACCCTTGGTATATGGGGCCGGTGCCCTACCCACTGAGGCACAGGCACCCCCCAGCATTGTAAAATTTTTTAAGTACTGAACTGTAAAATGTATATTCCTTAAGTAGACCTAATAATATATTTCTACACCTTTCCCCTGGGTTACATTCATCTGTAACACTAAGTGGTCACACTGTGAAACTGATTGCTCGGACAATGAGGCAGAGCCTAACTAATGTTGGATACATTATTCACAGATAGTTCCCTGTCCTGGCACAGGTAGCTCTGTTATATAAGGTTACTTTCTGTCTTCCATAATGCTCAAAGTAGGGACAATCATTTATTATTTGAATTCAAGTATGTGTATAATTAATAAAATAATTTTGTATATATCAGTGTTATGTATTACAGGAAAAGCTCAATGATTAAAAGAAGGTAACTGCTTTATTCAGTGCAAAAGATCACTTTAAAAATCTAATTTTAGTCCAAGCATGGTGGCTCATGACTATAATCCTAGCACTTTGAGAGGCTGAAGTGGGAGGACAGCTTGAGCTCAAGAGTTTGAGACTACCAGAGAAAAAGTGAGCCTCTAACTCTACTAAAAATAGGAAAATTAACCAGGCACAGTGGCAAATGCCTGTAGTCCTAGCAGTTGGAGAGGCTGAGCTAGGAGAATTGCTTGAGCTCAGGATTTTGAGGTTGTTGTGAGGTAGGTCGAGGCCCTGGCACTCTAGCTCAGTGACAAAGTGAGACTCTGTCAATAAATAAATAAATACAGACAGACATAAAAAAGCACAGATGCATTTCCTCTCTCTTAACCATTACAAATGTAAATCCTATCTCAGTGAAGACAATAAAAGTTTCAGAGGATGAAAAGAAACTTTCCATGCCTCTTAATGGTGTATCTCAGAACCGCCCCACTTTCACTTCTTCCACTGTGCAAAGTCTGTCTCACATTTCATTGCTGGAGTTATGAAAGTCATATCAAGCTACAGAGAAGTCATGGCCCATTTGAGAAAAACAGAAATAGTTTTGGACAAACAATACAAGATATCATATACTACAGTGGATATTACATTTTTTGCCTTAATGTTTAAATTCCCAATGAAATGCAAATTTACCAGTGAAAAGGCTTAGCACACTAGTACATTAGAAACTTTTACATTTTTTTATTTAACCAATGAGGAAATTAACCATTTGTTTATTCTTTTTTTTTTTTTTTTTTTGAGATGGAGCCTCAAGCTATCCCCCTGGGTAGAGTGCCATGGCATCACAACTCATAGCAACTTCCAACTCCTGGGTTCAAGTGAGTCTCCTGCCTCCGCATCCCAAGTAGCTGGGACCACAGGTGCCCACCACAACGCCCGGCTATTTTTTGGTTGCAGCCATCATTGTTGTTTGGCGGGCCCGGGCTGGGGATTCTAACTCGCCACCTTAGGTGTACGTGGCTGGCGCCTTAGCCGATTGAGCCACAGGCGTCGAGCCATGTTTATTCTTAAAATTATCATTAGTATAGAATTAGTGCAGAAGACATTTAAAATACCACTAGAATGGTATGATGTAATAGGTGTATGATACAATGTAATATAACCTAGTATAGTGTAGGTATACTATACTAGGTTATGGTTCTTGTTTTAAATCACTGAAACCCAAAAATAGTTGTCTTTAAAGAACATTATTTGAGTACCGTTTTAGTTTTCTATTGCTAAGCAACAAGTTGCCACAAATCCAAGAGCTTAAAACTTTGGTTTTCTCCGAGTCTGTACCTCAGAAGTCTAGATAGGCTCTGCTGGGTCTCTTTTTAGTTTCTTACAAGCCAACGTCAAGGTGTTAGTTGAACTAAGTACCTGAAGGTTCGGGGGTAGAATTCTCTTCCAAGCTTATGTAGGTGGTTGGCCAAATTCAGTTTCTTGTCATTGTCGGATTGAAGTTCCTAACTTCTTGCTGTCATTATACAAGCACTGATTTCAGGGTCTGTATACCACCTGCAGTCCTTTTATATAATTCCCTCAGTTTTCAAACCAGGAATGACCCAGTAAACTCTTGTGCTTCCTATCACTTTGATTCCATCTTTTGTCATCAGTGAGAAAACTCTCTGCTTTCAAAGGGCTAATGTGTGTAAATTAGCTTCACTTGAATAATTTTTCTATTGTGTGATCAACTATACTAATCTCATTTCTGACTGCAAAATCTCTTGCCATTTACCATGTTGTAATCATAGGATTAACACCTGGGGGTAAAGATCACGCAGAATATCTTAAAATTCTGCTTAACATAAGAAAACTCTTTATCAGCTACATTTGATCTTCAAATTCATCAAGTAACAGAATTACAGATTAACTTCTTGCAGATTTTTCTTCATAGAGCTTTTGCATTTTCATTTCTCTACAGGATTTTCTCCAGTTTTCCAGTCAATTACGTGAGTTAAAAATTCTTCATTATTAAGAATTGTATACATATTTGGGAATTTGTCTTTCATTACTTTTTTCATCTTTTTGAAGACATGAAACAACTAAACAGATAAAAATTGATATCTTAAAGGCACAACAATGTTATAGATTTTTTTTTCCAACAAAACTGTAAACGCTCAAAGTATTATCAATAAGCAGGCATGTTTTGTCACTTCTGAAATGTAAGAGCTGAACTGGTTAAAATTGATGTCATATAGAATAGGCAAATTTAGTGGAATATATCCCCCATAGCCTTATTTAGATAATTAATCTGTAGGCTTACACAGACCATAAGGCATAGCAGAAGAATCCAATCTAAGGGATGTTCACCACAGACTTTCCCACGAACATTATTTAATAACAATGTACAGGCCTTTAAAACATGATAATGGAAATTCCATTACAGAGAACGTTGCTATAAAAGTATCTGTTCATATAGCAAGGTTCTACCGCAAAGATTAACCACAAAGGCTTCAACAAACAGCAAGCTCAATTAGTTTGTGAGATATTTTACTTACGGTCTCCATCTCCTTTTCTTTTGAAATATGATGGATCAACACTGTAAACCTTTAACAACTTAATAATCTCCCAATTTTCCTACGAAGACTTAGAATTCCCTTTGCAAAGTATGAAGAAAAATAGCACTTAACTAGGACACAAAGAGCTTCTAAAATAGTCACAAATGAGGCCACTATAAAAGTAAGCAGTGAATCGGTCTCCCCAATTTCTAGAGTTTACTGAGAGTCACATTTTGTAAACGCCTCCATTGTCAAGGAAGTGATAGCATGGTGAATCTTTTTTGTGCTTTGTATCTCACTGTCATTTTATGCCCAATTTCTAATGATAACAAGCTTCCCTATTGCAGTAATTCTCTAAGAAAGCCTTCTACATTGAATAGGAATGAATAACTTGTCTTCTGTAGTTAAAGAACAGGCTCTAACATCCCCTTTCTGGCCACGTAATTCCAAGTGCAAATGTCAGATGTTGGAGCCAGTCCTGTGCACTGCCTCCCCCTTAAGTAAATGCTGAACTTGTACCTCCCCAGTATGACCTTGGGTTGTAGCCACTATCAGGATCCAAACTCTACTAAAGAGGTTCTGGGCATAGTTCAGTAATAGCTTTTACACTTTAGTTAAAGACCTATAAAATTGAGTATGCAAGAAGATTTTGATACAAGGAAATGTGTCAGATCAGTGTTTGAATATTTTAAATGCTGGTATTTAATTTCTTTTATTCTTTTTTCGTGATACGTATAGGCTGTGTAATTGATAACAGATCATAATTTTGCTCAGGGTAACTGTGTCAAAACGTTGGTCTGGCCAATTACATGCTTCTTTTGGCAAACAGGCAACTCCCACTACCCCACATTTTCTCTTTATCAAGGATCCCACTTCCTCCTGAACAGATAAAATAGGTCAAAACCCCACAGATGTCACCCCTCTTTCCTCCAACCTGTGCTCCTCTGTTCCTTTGCCTACATCCCGTGAGCCAGTCTCCCCAAATGAGTTTAGGCAGACCACAATTTATAACTCAGTTCATCACCTTGTCATCTTCTTCACTTGTTTCATTTAAGCATTTGCTTTTACCATTCCACTAAATGACTCATAAATGTGATCCCCATAAACCTGCTGATTATTCAATCAAATGGGAGCATTTTAATTCTTACTTAATCTTTCTGAAGCCTTTTACAACTTTGGCATGTCTTCCTGCATGATGATGATCTTTTCTTTCTTTCTATTTGTCTCCAAGACATGAAGGCTTTATTCCTATTATCCAGAACATCCCTTCTCAAATATCTTCACTGAAGCCTCTTTCATTGACTGTCCTCTTATTAATGGCATTCCCTAGAATTCTATTATCAAATCCACCTTCCTTGAGAGCTCTGTAAACAAACTACACATTTACTCCCAAACTGCATAAATGTTAAGAGATCAGTCTGCTTAGACATGAAGCAGTACATCTTTTAGCATCATCTAAGATGGTGCTCCCCGATCTTTTGACACCAGGGACCCATTTCAAAGAAGACAATTTTCCCAGAAATGGGGGGTATTAGATTCTCATTAACAGCTTGAACCCTGGATTCCTCGTGTGCAGAGTTTACATTAGGGATTGTGCTCCTATGAGAATCTAATTGAGGCGGAGGTGTGAGTAATGGGGAGCAACTATAAATACAGGTAAAGCTCTGCCACTCGCCTGGCACTCACACTGTGGCCAAGTTCCGAACAGGACACAGACTAGTACCAGTCTGCCACCTGGGGGTTGGGGACTGAGGATCTAAGAAACCACCAACATCAAATAAAGAGCTCAGAATATTAGATTTGAAAGGACTTACAATTTTAGTCTAAATCATTTTATTATGGGAATGAAAAAACAAAAAATTTGAAAGTTCAATTGAAATCTAAAACATTCCAGAAATATTTTAAGATATCACGCATTTTTGAATTTTTGTAACTAATGCAATTTTCCATACTTTTAGAGATTTGCATTTTCTTTAAAATTAGTAAATTCAGTAAATGTTACTTTTCAAAGGAGTAAAAGACTTGAAATAATGATCCCTCGTGCTGCCACGGAAACGTCTAATTGCTACATTTTTAACACAAATTAATTTTCTTATATGCTCAATTTAAGTATCATCCAATTTTCCTCTCAGTGGCCTTTTGCTTAAGGAGTAATTACATTGCTGACATTTTTAATTAAAACAGTGCTATCTATTTTAGAAAGCATTAAACCTACCATTGATTTCAGATCCTGAATAAAAGTTTGGTTGATGAATCAGAATATATGTCTTCATACACTCTATTATACTCCATATCTGTTAAATTTATTAGCAAACAATTTATATCCTGTAGAATTCAGGTAAGAGTCAGTTTTCATTCATCAATAGCATCATCAGAAATTAAGACATTTATATCATGAAACAATTTTTTTAAGTATTTTGTAGGAACAATTTAGCCCACAGCTTATATGTACCTAAGGTGTTAACTGGCAACAAATAAACAAACAAAAAGCCAAACTAGAAAAAAAAAGTTTTGCTCCAATTTAATGATGCTATGTATAACCAAAAAACCTTAATTGTTAGTTGGAAAATAAGGGATTTAAGATCTGAGCAATCTCTGGAGTTCTAAAAAATCTGTTATTTATTTTATAACTTTAAATTCTGGAGAATGTTTCAAACTGCCTTTTTTTTCACTTTTGGCCGGGGTTGGGTTTGAACCCACCACCCCCGGTATATGGGACCAGCACCCTACTCCTTGAGCCACAGGTGCCAACCCCTCAAACTCTCTTAATACAAGAAGTTATGACACTTTACTGAGATGTCAGGTATCACAAAGGAGGCTGCTAAGGAAAAAAATGAAGAAATGCTAAGATCCACTGAATGAAGTTATCAGTTCTGAAAAGAAAGATCATAGTCCCATTGGACAAAATCATCTCCGCAAACTCTACATGCATGAGGACAAAGCAGAGATTTAGTATGTAAACAAAAGAATCTCACTTTAAAATAACCCAAAGCAAGGCTCTGAAATGTAAAAGTAGATCCTAATCTTACAAGTATGATCCTATATTAGAAAATGAGGTTGTGATTATGATTTACAGCAGTCACATACCACTTGACTTTGGTTTCAAGAATACTCCTGAGATGAACAAATGAAGTCAACAAATACGTCTTAAGTGAATGGCATGAGAGAGAGGATAAAGAAAAAAGACATTCCTAGAATATAATTGTGAAGATTACCTCCTATAGCCCTCCTGGTGTATTCTTTGTTCTATAATCTTTACCTTATGATATCAAATAGTTTATATAATCATTTCCACATAGATATATAAGATACATTATATGGTTAACTGCATTTAATGTGTAAATTTAGTTCAATATATTCCTTACTTACAAATCACCTAGTATTATACATATTCAGTTACAAAATTACTCAGAATTGAGTCATCTATTTCAAATTCAAATTTTGAATAAACATCATGTTTTATAAAGCATGTTGCTTCATTTTCTTAGTATTAATTCAGCCCAACAACCTAAACTTAACTTTCCTCCAAAAATTTTTCTCTGAATTAAATTTCCTCCACTACTAAGGAGTTTGATGAAGTCCATGGGTGGCTGGAGGCTGTGATTTTGCCTACTATGAAGAATTAGAGGTGGCAATGTGTGTTTTCAAAGCTTTAATTTTCTTGTTTAATTTGAGACTCTTTCAGCTAATTCTCGTATTTTTGGAGCTCCAGGCATTAACCAGTGGGTAGAATTTAATGATGAAAGCAAATACATTAGCTGTATCAGATTCTTATTTTAGGAGATATAATATTGGGAAGAGAAGAAGTCATGGTCTTTTCTCATTCCACAGTGACATTTTTCCTATTGACATACACAAGTAAATTTATGCCCTATTGGAGAATTTTTTGAAATCACAATAATAAGAAGCAAAAAATGAAAAGATGCGTTAAAAGTATCGAATATGCCACTCATAAATAAACATTTGGATAAAAACTGCTTCTGTTGATTATTGGTCTTACTAAGAAATAAAATTCCTTCTTAATTATTAAATTTTCTAGAATTGAAATTATATAAACTCTTTGATATCTAGCTAAGAAACAATAACATTTCAATTTTTGAATTAATTTAAATTTATTTCAAAATAATTTTGAAACTACAAAAATGTTTTTGTCATAGCCAAGATTACTCCTTTGTGTAAACTGAATTAGAATGGTTTGCTCAATATGGATTGCATTTTGAATGTGAGTGATGGACTGTGCAGATACAGATCTGTGTACACATGTAAAACACTTTATATTATGATGAAAAATTTGGAGAGGCCTAAAAATTATGAGACCAGGGAAATTTAAAATTAATTTTTCTACTTACATAAACATTTAATCACTAAATACTAAAAATCAAAAAAGTTTAAGTAAGTAGTAGTACACTTTTCATTATTTCCTTTGTGGAACATTTAATTATTTTACTGAACTTTCATATTGTCTTAAGCCATTTGTACAAGTGTAGTGAAATACCATAAACTAGGTAAATTAAAAACTATACATGTAGCAAAATACCATAAGGTGGGTAATTTAAAAACTATATGAATTTTTTCTCAAAGTTCTGTTCTGGAGGTTGAGAAGTGTAAGATTAAGGTGCCAAGCAGTTCAGTGCCTAGTGAGGGTTTCTCTCTGCTTCCAAAATGCTGCCTTATTGCTGCATCCAGCAGAGGGGAGGGATGCTGCGCCCTCGTGTGGTGGAGGGGGTGAAAAGGCAAAAGTATTGAACAATGTGTGAAGCGTCTTTAATCCCATTCAGGAGAGAAGAGCTCTCACAGTCTAAAGATCTTCTAGCCTCACCTCTCACCTTTGAGATCAAGTTTCAAAATGAATTCTGGAGGGACACATTCCAGTAATGGCACACATACTGTCAGTATAGGTGTAATTAAGTAAAATCTTTCTGTAAAAACATAGCTAAGTGAGTAAAACACACACAAAAATTACATTGTAAAGACTGAGATGGCCCAAGAATATGCTGCAGGAACAGAGACATCCGAGTTAGACTTAGTCTTATGAAGTTTGCAGCCTGGAGAATAAACATTCAATCTTTGTCTAATTTGAAATTAGCTCTTCACCCTATCTCCCTAGGAGGGAAAGGGGAAGCTGGATTTGACTGAATATTAATTCCTGGAGCCTCTACCGTCCTTTAAAAAAATAACATCAAACATGCAAGAGGTGACGAGTAACAACAAAAAAAAATAGACTGATAAATATTAAGAAAGCATGGATGGAATTATAAGCAAAGACTTACTGTTATTTTGTTTCCTGTAACAACAATGATTTATAAAAATTTCAACATAAAATTAAAATCTATGAAAACAGAATCAAATGTCATTCTAGAACTATAAAATACAGCATATGAAAAAAGGGAATCAGGCTTTCATCTTACCCCCCTGCCTTTCTCTTTCTCCTTCTCTTTTTCTCTTTTCTCCTTATCTTTCTTACCCTTTTCTCTATCTTTTTTCTTATATTTATGCTTCTCTTTCTCCTTCCTCACAATTCCACCTTTTAATTTCACTTTTGGATCAGTATCATACAATTCTCTTATTTTAAACTTGTAGAGATCTGAGTCCTCCTCTTTCCGAAACTCCTTCCTCACATACTTTGTTTCCTTGTTGGCTTCCTTTTTTATCTCTTTTACTTTATTTTCCTTGTCTGTGCTTTTTTTCCTTTTTTGTGTTCCTCTCCCTGTCTCTCTGCTTTTCTTTCTTTTTCATTTTAGTCTTCAGTTCCTTTTTCAATTTCTTCTTCACCTCCACTGACAAAGGCAGCTTGGCTTTCTCTTCACACAGAGAAGGATTGGGAGAGGATTGGGAGTGGGATGAAAACAGAAAAAAAAAAGAAAGAAATCAAACCTCTTAAATTATTTCAATGAAAGAACTGCACACAGAACACAGTACACACACATGTAAAACTTAATTAGCTTGAAACAAGTGAATTTTTCACTTTACTATATAAATTTTACTATACCTTTATATAAAGTATCCAAGCCATATCCACTTATTTAGTGTATGTAAATGTTGACAGTGACTGTGTCTGGAATTATTGCTGACTCGCTTTCTCTCTTTTTTCTTCCTTTTTGATTAATACCAGTTTTACTATTTTAGATTGGATAATTGATATTAGCTACTGCAAAAAAAAAAAAATTACCCAAATGTCCATGCAATATCATTGCATTTTTTTTCTTCCTCATTATACGTAAAACATTAATACTTCTGGTCAGGAGGCCTCCGGGACAACTCTTCACTAGGTGGTGACTCTTTGCATCTGGGAGATTCGCCATAGCCCGGGTCCTCAGAGTCCTTTCTATACTGACTGCTATCTGCAGATTGACAAGGAAAAGAACTTTCAGGAGATTACACAATCACCCTCTCTGCCCTCCGTGACACATCCTGTCTTTCCATCCACTTCCCAGCATGTAATGATATTACTTTCTCACAAGGAGCTGGGAATTAGAGTGCCTGGCGGGTAAACTACTCCCCAAACAGATTTGTACAGCAGAATGAAAGCACAAATCGCCGAAGTTCAGCAAGCAGTTTTTCCACAATTAATGCATGCAAAGAAACAAATTATACTCTACATAAAAAGTGCATCACCTCCACATTTAAACTGTCTAAATGGTTACTTAATCTATATCTTATCCTTTGTTCTTCTCTGAATTCATCACCTAAATCATGCCTATTTGTTTAATTGAGCAAAATAAATTTTACATAGTTTCAATGTGCAAAGAAATTATCTCTAGAAGTTTTAATTGCTTGTAATCTATCAAAGAAAAGAGATTATTTTTCTCTTTCACATTTATCCATCTATTTGTTAATGGACAGATTAGAAATTTTGTTTCTGCATTCTGAATGTACAGATGAAAGAGTAAAATGATTGAGTTATTCTTTAAAAATATACATAGACCATTATGAATCTCTCATATTTTACTCAGTTGGTTCACTCCCAAATTATTTTCACCTAAGTGTGTAATTCCTCACATTTCATCTTACACTGTTTTTCCCCATTATCACTTCTAGAATATTGTATGTTCTCTTTCTCTTTCTTTATACTAAAGAATAATAAGAGATGGTTCCTTAAAAAATATATGCTATGGAGTTCCTCAAAATATAATTTAATAATTATATGTCTTCCAGATAGCTTCTGTATATCTCTCCTAGTCAAAATGCACATCCCACCCTCTCATCAGTCTTGAAGCCTG
This sequence comes from Galagoides demidoff, assembly GCA_963574575.1. Taxonomy (NCBI): domain Eukaryota; kingdom Metazoa; phylum Chordata; class Mammalia; order Primates; family Galagidae; genus Galagoides; species Galagoides demidoff. The sequence continues at coordinate 2,606 of CAUYQV010028895.1, read as the reverse complement.
ACCTAGAAATTGTTTCTAGTCTTTAAAGACTTCTATGCCTTCTTGTTTCTATTATAGTTAGGTTCAAACAATGCGATCCTCAGAGGAAGACAGGTGGGGAGGAGCATGGTAATATCAGGGTACTGATTCTTGTGAGTTCATACATGAACCAACACAATGCACAATGGTCTGCCCATGTCCCTGGACTGAACATCACTACTTCATCCACCTCTGAGGGATTCTTATGGAACTTGCCCTTCTGGGTCCTGGCACAACTCCTTCTCTTATCTTACCAGACCTATGGGTAATAATAGCTCCTTCTTCTGCTGATAATTCTATTAGATATGAACTGCTCTATCCTCAACTGTCGACTACATTGTATCTTAAAAAAAAGTAATATCAAAGTAATAAAAAGAAAACAAGATATCCATCATAATTAAAACACAGATAACCAATATATCCATATTGGATCTTAAGGTTATTTGCCTATAAATATTTTAATCACATTATCGTTACAATTTCATGCACATTATTACAGGAAGCTATGGTTGTTCTCTGTTATGCATTAATACTGATTACAAGCTATTACTTATGATATCAAAATGCTAGCATAACAAATAGCCAGAAAATGGATGTGCCACTCAAAAACAGTAACACATTAACAATTTTATTCAGTGTTTTACTGCTTGTTATACTTTAGAAAATTCATGGGGAAAAACTCTAGAAAAGTATAAATTGAATGAGATTTACTCATCTTTCTACTGCTTGAAGGTGACCATTTATTTCTATGTTGTTCATCATTTTTCCCTCCATGCTAAAAAAAATACATAGGGAGACATAATTGATAACTAGAGATTTTATAAAATTTTATTCAGTCTATTACTAGACTTAGTATTATTTTCAGAAGTTATGTAGCTACTTTCTTACTTGCTGAAATTACATTTTTAAGTAAGATAATATTTTTCTATAGATAATGCATGATAAAGGCTCAAATTTTGAAATATAGCAAAGCACATTGTTTTAGAGCCTGATTCTGTTAGTCAAGATGTCTGGGTCTTTTCTTTCTGAGATCATGGTGTTCTCATTTCCTCCAGTGGTAGACATGGCCATGTTATTTGCTTTGTCCTATGAAATAGACATTTTCATGTCTATGTAGATATGTTGTCATTTCCAGACGAAGCACATCATTGCTGGTGCTAGGCTTTCCAGGTCTTTTTGTTCCCTTGCAAACAATCTTCCCGTTTCTCAGGAGATGCTTGTTCTGGACATTCCACAGATAATGAATCACACCACATGCAGCCTTTTCCTCCTGGCTTCTCTCACTCAGCAGAGTAGGGCTTTTGAGATTCTTCCATTTTGTACCCTCTTCCTTCCTCCCTCTTTTGCTGATCTCCACCTATCAGTGATCCAAATTTCTAGAATTCTTATTAAAATCAAATAATAAATGTTTGTGTTTCTATTGAGTTTTCTTCCATTCATATATTTCTGCCTTTCTAGGAGCAGAAATGTTTTAAAGAGAAATGTATGAGTGCTTCCCCATCTGATCATTATGCAACTAAAAAGTGTTAACTCAGTGACAGCATTGGAGCTTAAAGGGAAATGGAATTTTTATTTCCTTTAGCTGTTATAATATGGTCTTCTAAATGTCTTACAAAATATATTAGATATGAAAGAACTTATATATCTTTGTGACTCAATATGAAAGAAAATGTGAATTGTAAAATAATTACAAATTTAAATAGCCATGTTCTAAAAACAAATAATGGTAGAAATTTTTGTTTTGCTATCGTATATAGTTTTAGACAATTTCCATGAAATGTTCATTATATAAAGCCCCTTTCTTTTCATAAATAGAAAAGACCTATATCTTGAAGTCCCAGGATCAAAAGGCATAACATGTTGCCTTAATACATGTGAAGTTCTAAGACTCAAGTCAGCCATGAAAGCTACAAATGAATTCTTCATCCTGGGTATCACTGACAAAAAGGATTAAATAAATACATTTGATATCTTTTATTTCTTCTAAAGCATAAGCTAGCTACCATAACAGAATAAGCCTCTAGATTTCTTTTCTGTACTATATTACAAAACACTTATCTAATGTAAATTGGTATTTAACAACTTTTTCTCATTCCTGTGAGGATTTTGCACTTTTAAAAATCAATTCCTCTTTCAACAGCCCTAAAGTTACTTTGCTTCCTATAAAATTCTTTGCTAAAAATGTACTTTATCGCTCAAGCCCACTCTGTTACTATTATTCACTGTACTTCCTTGCGTCCTCAAAGATTCTTCAATATTAGGATCATGAGTTCAAACCTCTACTTATTAATCATTGGAGACTCTCATTTTTTTAAATTATTTTTTATTATTTTTAAATTAAAGATTAAACTATAAAATGAATTTGACACGTAAAGTGCAAATATAAGAAGGGACAAAATGTGAGATTTTTTATGGCTCGGGGTCTTCCAGTTTTGTTTTTTTTTTTTTTTTTTTTGAGAGGGAGCCTCAAGCTATCCCCCTGGGTAGAGTGCCATGGCATCACAGCTCATAGCAACCTCCAACTCCTGGGCTCAAGCGAGTCTCCTGCCTCTGCCTCCCAAGTAGCTTGAACTACAGGCGCCCGCCGC
>CAUYQV010028893.1:0-23357 GCA_963574575.1 Galagoides demidoff | reverse complement strand
CCTGAGGGCTGGCGCTCCACCCAAGAAGGTTATGTGCACCCTGCCAGTGGCCGCTGTCTGAAACCCAAGGGGATGGGGCTGGAATGGCATCAGTGGCGTCGGCCTGCCGCCAATGGCATCAGCCTGCCGCTCAGGATTCCACCGTTGCTGATCTGGCGTCCCCTGAGCTGATTCTCCTCTCCTCACGCCTGCACCACAGTCAGCATAGAGCAGCACCAGCCCTTTCCCCCTCCACTTCTCCCCAGGAGATGCCCAAGAATCTGGACTCCGTATCTCCAAACCTCGGAATGAGTGGGTGGGAACTCCTCAGAGTTCAATGTTGCAGGTGGGGAATATATACAGTTTTATATAGTTCAAACCTTCCCTCAACCATACACCTGGGGTGCCCCTTTGAATAGTCCTTGGGTGGTCTACCAGGTTTGAGGGGGCCAAGCCAGTTGTCCCAGTCAGCACCCATTTCAGGTGGAAGAGTTCAAATGTCTCTGGGATCTAGATAAGAGGGGTCTGCTTGCAGTTCAGCTATAACTTGCTCCAGTGCTGTGCGAGGACAAAGGGACCCACTTGGCAAATGGGTTGGTGTGAGAAGTTTAATACCTCCTTCCCCACCTTGCAGCCAGTCACTCGTAATCCCCCAGGTCTGTGACCCTATTCACTCCAGTAGGCCACTGCTCCCGGGATTTACCTGGCAAAATCAGCCAGAAATCTGAGTTCGGCAGGGGGGCCTTGCGTGTTTAAATTAGGCTTCTGTCCGGCTAGATTTCTCTGTACCTCAGAGGTTACATTCAGCTTTACACTCAGGCGCCAATTCTAGCCTCTGCCCACCCGCCCACTGCCTTTGTCTCAGCCGCATTAGCCCCCTGAGGGCTGGCGTTCCACCCAAGAAAGTTATGTGCGCCCTGCCTGTGGCCGCTGTCCGAAACCCAAATGGATGGGGCTGGAATGGCATCAATGGCATCAGCCTGCCACTCAGGACTCCACCGTTGCTGACCTGGCGGCCCTGAGCTGACTCTCCTCTCCTCACACCCGCACCACAGTCAGCAAAGAACAGCACCAGCCCTCTCCCCCTCCACCTCTCTCAAGGAGATGCCCAAGAGTCAGAGCTCCATAGGTAATAAACCTCCAGATCTTGGAGTGGGTGGGTGGGAACTCCTCAGAGTTCAATGTTGCAGGTGGGGAATATATACAGATTTATACAGTTTTACAGTTTTATGCCTGGCCAGAGGGTGCCGTGGCACGCCAGCAGGGGTAGAAGGTCCAGTTTTTAGGGGGTCTCTCCCGTAGAATAGAGTGGGAGGAAGTTTGAACTCTGCTCACTTGTTTGCATGGAGTAAACTGCGAGCCCTTGTTGTGGGGGAGGGGACTCCCGTCCACTTGGTGGTGGATTCTGTACCTTTTGGTTGTATTTTTGGGGTCGCAGCTCGCCTCAGGAAGGCTGAAGTGTGTTCCTCAATCTTCTCCCTTGGTTCTTCTCCAAACCATCAGCTAAATAGCTGAACTTCTGTCCTTTCAGCCTCCTTCTGGACGGGAGCTTCTGTAAAAAGCTGGCTTCAGTCCGCCATCCTGGCTCCGCCCCCTGACACCATAGCATTCTAACAAGGGTAACACAGTGAGACTCTGTCTCAAAAAAAAAGAAAAAAGAGAGATCGCAGGTTTCACTTACTACCCTCAGGCAGGTTGGCCAACCTGAGGCTGTGAAGTCAAGTTGTTTAGATAAGTAAGCAACTGGTCAAGGCGGCATCATCCCCATCTTCTTGAGAAGCACCCCCAGCCCTAGTCCTTGTTTCTCATAGACATACAAATAAAATAGCTTTGTCAAGTCCAACAGTCCCAGTGCGGTGCCTCAGTCAATAACTGCTTATGCTGTTCAAAGGCTCCTCTTCAGACCCCTTCAGGACCTCATACAAGGGCTTCACAATGAGACCATGATTTGGAATCCAGATCCAACTAAAGCCACCCATTCCCAGAAATCTCCTCAGCGGTTTCCTTGTATTGGGTTTTTGGATGTATATGATCAAGTCCTTTCTGCTTCTAAGCAGGCTGTGCTGCCCACACTCAATTAAGAACCTGAGAAATTTTACTGTTGGCAAATTTGGGCTTTCTTTGTAGCTGCACTTTGCCAAGTGATTCAGTGTCAAGGTAGTGTTGTGCAAACAGTCTTGAAACTGCTGCCCAGTTACTAACAAGTCATCTATATATTGGAGAATCTTCCCATTTTCCTTTTTTTTTTTTCCTGTCAAGTGAAGCATCTTCCCATTTTCTAATTTAAGGTCTAACAAGTCCTGTGCCAGAGCTTCCCTGAAAATAGTGGGTGAAGTTTTGAAACCTTGGGGAATCACTGCCCAGCTTCCCTGTTAACTGTTCCTTCTTAAAGGTATCTGGAGCTTCCCATTCAAAGACAAACATTTCCTGGGACTGGGAGGCCAACAAGATACAAAAGAAAGCATCCCAGGTGGCATCTGTAGCTCAGTGGATAGGGCGCCGGCCACATACACCTAGGCTGGTGGGTTTGAACCCAGCCCAGTCCAGCTAAAACAACAATGACAACTGCAACAACAACAACAAAACAAAATAGCCAGGCATTGTGGAGGGCGCCTGTAGTCCCAGCTACTTGGGAGGCTGAGGCAAAAGAATCACTTAAGCCCAAGAGTTTGAGGGTGCTGTGAGCTGTGATGCCACGGCACTCTACCCAGGGCAACAGCTTGAGACTCTGTCTCAAAAAAGTGAGAGAGAAAGAGAAAGAAAGCATCCCCTAAGTCCAAAACCAAAAACCAGGTTGCCTCCGGTGTTGAGTCATTCAAGAGATTATAGGGGTTAGGCACCCTGGGATGAATATCTAGCACCGTGTCATTTACTTCCCACAGGTCCTGTGCAAAATGGTATTCCTGTGCTCCGAGCTTTTTCGCTGGCAGTATAGGAGTATCATAAGGAGACTGGCAGGGCCTTATAAGCCCGCAGGATTTAAACTTGTTAATCAAAGGAGCTATTCCTGCTAATGCCTCCCACTGAAGTGGGTATTGACCTTTCTGTGGAGGCAGCGTTTTGAGTTTCAGATGGATCTCCACTAGGGCAACCTGGAGGGCTTTTACAGGAGTTTCATCAGCCCAGTCTGAGGGGCTTATCTGTTCATCAACACCTTTTGGCCATTCTGGTCTCAGTTTAAGGTTGCTGGAGAAGTAGCTGCCAAGAGTGCTCATGTGTGACCAGCAGCTGAAATAAAACTGATCTGAGAATTTAGTTTAGCTAGCAAGTCCCTTCCCAACAGGACAATCAGACACATACAGAAATCTGTGGGTCATTTTCTTTTGTCCAACTGAGCATTCAATGGGTTTAAGGAAGAGTTTATGTTTCAATTGTCCAGTCACTCCCCTCACTGGAATGGACTGTTTTGTTGGAGGGGGGAGTGAGGCACTGAGTACTGAAACTGGTTGCCCCCGTGTCCATAAGGAAGTCCACAGTATTTACTCCAATTCTTTTTTTTTTCTTTTTTTTTTTTTTTTTGAGACAGAGTCTCACTATGTCCCTCTAGGTAGAGCACTGTGGCATCGCAGCTCACAGCAACCTCAGACTCTTGGGCTCAAGTGATTCTCTTGCCTTAGCCTCCCAAGTAGCTGGGACTACAGGCACCCACCACAACACACAGCTATGTTGTTGTTGCAGTTGTCATTGTCATTTTAGCAGGCCCAGGCCGGGTTCAAACCCACCAGCCCCAGTGTATGTGGCCGGTACCCTACCCACTGAGCTACGGGTGCCACCCTTTACTACCATTCTTATTTCTACCCAAGGCTGTTGGGGGACAACAGTGATACTGGACAGAAAATCTGGTTAAGACCTCAGGCACCCTCAGTCATCTTCAGAACCAACCAGTTCAACCATGTGATGGCTGGGCATGTGACCCGACTCCCCAGCCCTCTTCTTATGGGGGCACTTTTCCAGTATTTTACCTCCTTATAATAGGCATACTTAATCAGGGTTCATTGCCACCTCAGGGTCCTGTTTTCGGGGCTTCTTCCCCTTTTATCATTGGTGGCCTCAAAAAAAAAAAAAAAGAAAGAAAAAGAAAGAAAGAAAAGTGGCAGCCTGGGTCTTTTTATGCTCCTGATTGTTGAAACAGAACCTTGTAGGTAATGTCTACCAGGTGAGAGGGGTTCATTCCTACAGCCCCATCTAATTCTGTAATTTCTTCCATATGTCAGGAGCACTTTGAGAAATAAAAGTCATATTTACCATTTGCTGATTTTTCAGGAGCCTGAGGATCCATGTCCGTATCCTTAGTGCAGACACTGTACACTCTCTCCAGATGGGTCGTTGGTTGCTTTTTGCTGCACACCCTGTACCGTGTTTAGACTCTTTTGTTTGGGGACTCCATTCTGTAGTCCAGTCAAAACACATCTTTCATCGTGACTATGGAGAGGTAACCCACTGTTATTCGGATCCCAGTCTAGCTGTCAATGGACTAGCAGCCTCTGGTGCTAGTATATTCTCCCTATCTTCATCCTGGAGTCGGCAGACTCTTCTTGTGCCTTATCCAGTACCAGCTGCCTTTTGTCACTAGTGAGGATTATATTTAAAAGAGCATGAAAAAAATTAAAAGTGGCAAAAAATAAATAAAAGAGCCTGTATATCAGCCCAATTGGTGAGTAGCAAAGATAGTAGTTGTTAGTTCACGCACTTTAACAGGATCTGAATGATAAGAGGGATTGGTATTTTTCCAATTTAACAGATCAGAGGTAGAGAAGGGAATATGTGTCCAATAGTATCCGGCAGCCCGGCCCTGCTGATTTATTCCCACTGGTATTCAGTGTAGAGAGTATTGCCCCATCTTACCTCTTTGGGTCTTCTGACAGAATCAAGTTCCCTTCTGGGTGTGAGATGGGAAGACCACTTCCAACCCTCCTTCAGCTAAGTAAGAGGGAGCAGGTTCCTCCTCATCTGGTGTGGGAGCACTTGGTGTCCTGAGTCCACTGGAAGCAGACACTTCATGCTCCTCTAAAATACCCTGCTCAACACGAACATTAGCATCGTCATTACACACAATCTTTCAATTCTCCCCCTTGCCTCCCTTTGTTTCTGATTTTGCTTCCCTTTGTACCATAAGCAGATTATTCTTATAATCAGCATCCTTATTATGTAAAGTCATAGAGACTTGTACATATGGGATTTCACCCTATTTTTCTGATCTTTAAACAAAAGCGCTCTAACTGTAGGATGGCATAGTGATTTACAGATCCATTGGCCAGGGTGTGTTACAGTAAAATTTCATCCCCTTTTTAGTCATAGACCAGTACCCATACTGAGACAAATCATACCAAATATGCCCCATTGGGCTGTTATTTGGCATTTAGGCCTGAGCTCCCATGATATAGACTAGATAAAGAAATACCAGGTTTCTCAAGAACAAAACCAGAACTGATGAAAACTAAAAGGTTTCAGCACACAACTAGAATAAAGCAGGTGGACCTTAGTGATTAGTGACAGTTGGTGCATGAGAGCAGAGCCCAAAGACGAAATCTCCCAGCAGTGCTGTTAAGAGCATTCAATCACTGCACCCCCGGGCCCACCTGTCTGGTTTCTGCCAGGTTTCTCTGGCACACTTACCAGAGCAGTTTAGGCATCCCTTCATGGTCCCCAGCAATGTTACCAGACAAAGAGGGCATGGCTGCCTGTCACTGTCAGCCAATATGCACAGACAGGAATAGGTCCTCCAAACTTTGTCAAAAGGCCGGCTATTCTGACTATTCTGAAGAATTATGGGAGTAGCCCTTCCAAGACTGTTCTGTTCTTCCATTTCCAAAATCACAGTTTTATCTAATGGTTCAAAGCAAAGATCACATGAACTCTTATTTTAAATAATAATTGGCATAACTCAGTGACCTATTACAACACTTCTGATTCAAAAGACAATTACCTAAATCAATCTTCCTAAACTATTCAAGATGGACATCTTTAGAGTAGGAGCTAAATTTATAAAACAGTAAGAGTGAGAGACTGAGGTGAAAGTCAGGCAGGACCCAAACTGACCAGAAGCAGCTGTGTTACTAGGCCTTAGCCTGACTGACTCCATCTTATTTTCACCATATGTGCTTTCAGTAGAATTGAATTAGAGGACAACCAGCTGGTGTCCACTGCAGAATCTAGAGAATTGAGTGTTTGCTTCTTGTGGTGGGGAAAACCCACACACTTCTGGGGTCACAGAAGTGTTCTATGTTGATTCCTGAGTGAGGATATAGGAAACATATTGGTTTCTCCTTTATCTTAATGAAAGTTTATCATAAAATTTCTCCATACTTTTCCTCAGAAATGGTCACTACTTCCCAGAACAAGTTTAATAACACCATATAACAAAGTTCTGCTTCAAAACACTTTTTCTTGGGTGGCGCCTGTGGCTCAAAAGTGTAGGGCACTGGACCCATATGCTGGAGGTGTTGGGTTCAAACCCAGCCCAGACCAAAAAAAAAAAAAAAACTTTCTCAAATTTGTGATAATTTTTATTTTTAATGAATAATGAAATGTTTTGTAAATTAGTTAAAGAGATATATAAAATACACACATTATAATTATGCATAGTCCTAAAGTAAGAAAAGAGAAGAAGGATAGAGCTGATAAATAAATTTTGGAGATTAGATACAGAATCCATTACTTTGCCCAAAACTTGAACTAAAGTTTTGGCTCCCTCCCATTTCCTTCTCTTTTATTTATTTATTTTTATTGATTTATTTTTAAAGACTAGTTTTGTTTTTGTTTTTTGAGATAGAGTCTTGTACTGTTGCCCAGCTTGGAGTGCTATGGAGTCAACCTAACTCACAACAACCTTAAACTACCGGGTTCAGGTGATCCTCCTGACTCAGCCTCCTGAATAGTTGGGACTAGGCACCTTCCACCACACCCAGTTAATTTTTTTTTCTATTTTTATTAGAGATGGGGCTCTCACTCTTGCTCAGGTTGGTCTTGAACTCCTGAGCTCAAGAGATCCTCCCACCTCAGCCTCGCAAGAGTGCTAGGATTACAGGAATGAGCCACCATGCCCAGCTAAGACTTTCATTTTTAAGAGCAGTTTTAGGTTTACAGCAAAATAGAGTGGAAGTTTCAACAATTTCTGCTACACTCCCCACCCCCACACAGCCACAGCCTCCCCCATTATCAACATCCCATTTGGTGGGAGGCAGCAACATGGCCAACTAGAGACAGCTTTCACCAAAGTGAAGTCCAGAAGAAGAAAATTTGGACTGAAGTGAACTTGGAGCTGTGGAGAGCTGGCTGTGAGGCAGCAGGGCCCCCACAGCCTGGGGAACGTTGAAACCCCCCCCCCCCCCACTGCTTCTTTTCCTTTCCCAAAACAACCATATTCCTTTCTTCATACTCCCCATGCCAGAAGTCAAGTCTGAAAGAATCTAGAGAATTGAGTGTTTGCTTCACTCAATTCTCTAGATTTGAGCTCTTTCTTTGTCTAGTTAATTTTTAAGAACTATGTGAAAGTCCTTGCAATCTTTCCCCTTTCACTTCTTATCACATGTTAACAAAGTTGAGTAGAAACCATTCACAGGATGATTTGTCTTTATTAAAATCATTTACATTTTCCAATCATACTGTAAGGCCAAAGATATGTATTTGTCTATGCTACTTCCTCATATTATCTATGATACTTTCCCTTAGATAACCCTGGTGAGATACTATAAAATAAAGCTGATTTTGTGCTTTGGCTGCAGCCATCAGCTCAGTCAGATCTCCAGATCCCATCTTTCATCTCTGTGTCTTCCTTCTCTTGTGTTGTATTTTCCTCAATCCACCACTTCCACTCTGGTTCATTCCCCTTCTCCACGCTAAAGGAGCAGTTGACATGGGTGAGTGGAACACAAGGAGAAGAAATCAAGGAGTTTAACATCACCCTGAGACAAATGAAGACATAAAAGAGGAAGGGAGAGAACAGTGAACAGTTATGGGCTGAGGGGACTGAAGGAGCCCATTACTGAGCAAAGGGGTAGAGACCCCCCCTGAGCCCATTACTGAGCAAAGGGGTAGGGACCCCCCCTCTCCTACCTAGTACTCTCTGCTCAGAGCCACAAACACAGGATTTCTTATCCCACAGGAGAAAGCCACAAAACTCCAATTTTCTTGCACCTAGGAATTTCTATCCCATGGGTCCTCATCCCATCTAACAGAAAATAGAACAAACTTTGGTCTCTACCATTTGTGCCCACACTACATCCCCCCTGCCTTTGATCACCCAACAGACTGCTCCCTACAGACATCAGCTTCCCAGCTCTCAGGCAAGTAGAGTGCTAGGCCAGCTAGCCTGGAGGGGCTGCTCCATCCCCAGACAATAGAAGGGCAAGGGAACCAAGGTTCGTAGAGGCCATTTTCTCTCCTTACCATAACCAGCTAGATCCTAAGCTGACCACAGGGGGAGGGAGGCAGGCCCTGCTCTCCTAAACTGGCCACAGGGAGAGAGAGGCACGTCTCTAAGGGTCCTCTACATTGTGTGGTCCAGTGACCAAGTGTTCCTCACCCCTTACCCACTGCCCAAGGAAATTGTGGCTTGGATTCACTGACTTTGATGAGCCTGGGTCCCTTCTGCTGGAGGGACTTTTTCCCTGCCTTCTAGAGTGGCTCTGCCCAGCATCTGTGCCTGGCAGTCCTCTCCTGGCAGTTCAGCTTGGCTCCATCACCCCCATCCCCCAACGCCTGCCAACCTGGAGACAGATGGACCCAGCTTTAGGTGAACCTGCCCTAGGAAGGTCCAGAAAGCAGATATCAAGCCATGGTTCCTTTCCCCCAACTGTGGGTCAGGCTCACAGTGTATCCAGTCAGTTGTGGTCAGAACTTTGGTGAAAAACCCCAGCATTTCGAATTTGTTTGGGCAAGGAGTTTTCATGCTGAAGGGCAGAAAATTGGGTGGGAGTAGTTGGGAGGCCAGTAGAGTAAGGGGTGGCCCACAGTGGGTCTATTATGCCCAAAATTTCCCAAGTGTCCCCAAAGAGACAGTCTGAGACAGACTCTGATGTAAAAAGCAAGAGGTGAGTTTTATTCAGGCCCTGGGAAGCCCAGACTCTCCTGGCATGCAAGCCAAGGAAGAGCCTTCAGGCCAGGGCCACGCCCAAGCCTGGACTCTCCTGGCATACACACCAAGGAAGAGTCTCGAACCTCGGATCAACTGCTTGGAAGGCAGCTATACTAACCACTATACCACACATACCAAACTCACCTCTGGGGCGGTATTAGAGCAGGCTCGCTGGGGGTTTGGGAGAGATTCCCGGCCAATGCACCAAAATGTTATGCCCGAAAATTCCCAAATGGCCCCAAAGAGACAGTCCGAGACATACTCCAATGTAAAAAGCAAGAGGTGAGTTTTATTCAGGCCCTGGGAAGCCCGGACTCTCCCAGCATGCAAGCCAAGGACAAGCCTTCAGGCCCAGGCCACGTCCAAGCCTGGACTCTCCTGGCATACACACCAAGGAAGAGTCCTGAACCCAGGGTAGAGGAAGTTTTTATGGGGTACAGAAAGCAAGAAGGGAAGGGTTGGATATGGGTACACTTTTCATTGGTGGTTAGTGATTTCACTAGTAAAGTTACATTCTTGATTGGTGGTTGATGATCTCACTAGTAAAGGAGGATTTGGATTGGTACAGGGGATTTCTTAACCGGGGCTAGAGGTAGTGTAGCCTAATTAGGTAGTTGAAGGAAAATACCTGAATTTCAGTAGAAACCTTTTACCTATTATGGGAGCTGTTCAAGGGACTGAAACTCATTACCTATTATGGCAGTTGTTCAAGGGAACTGATACTTATTTCCTATTATGGTGGTATGGCAGCTGTCTGCCTAAGGTGTCTCAATCAATGGCTTAATGGCTGAGTAGCAGGTGTGGGGGAGGCAGCAAGGAGTGGCCCTGCGGTTTAACAGAGCTTATGCAGTAAATGACAAAATGGCGCTGGTCTGGCCCTTTCATCGTCACAGGGGAAACTGCTGCCTGAAAAATTGGAGAGAAAAACAGGATATACAGTACACAACTTACTGGGGTAGAAACTTCCATGAGAATATGTCTCTAAAAAGAAAAGCAACAGGTTTGTCAGAGGAACTCCACAAACAGAGTAAGCATGTGCCATACCAGTGTGAGTATAAGGCACTCCATTTTGGCCATTTAGTGACTTCTGCTGAAACCACCCCCTTCTAGGACCTAGCCAGGAGGAATGAGGAACTGGTGAACAAGGACCTAGCCAGGAGGAATGAGGAACTGGTGAACACTATGGCTCCAGGAGAGGCTAAACTGTAAATGAACACAACAGTCTCAGAGGGAAGGCAGCTGGAACAATATCTGGCAATAGTTGCTGGCACACCAGCATAATATCCTTCCCCTCCTAAAACCTTTAAAAGATAACACTCTTGCTTTGTGGGGCTAATGCCTACTGAGTATCAACCTGCCTTCACTAAGGCAGCCAAGAAACTTTAGCTACTTCTCAACATCAAGCTTTGTGACACTATTGAGTTGATCACTACCTTACATTTTGGTCGCCTGTACTGGGAAGGGAATATGCAGTTCTCTCTTGAGAATTCCCAGCTCTCCCCCTGTGTCACATCCACATGGGCACCCCTTCTGATTTCAGGTGACTATTTCTCTTCCAAAATTTTCTGACTTGGTTCTCTTGTCGATGTTTCTGAATCACCCAGAGTGATTCAAAAATCCAATGTTGGCCAAGAGGTATTCCCCAAAGCTGGACACCAGGCATCTGGCTATCTGGCTTGACTGATTTGGATGTTGATAACACCTAACTTGCAAGCCATTCACCTTTCTGGGCAAGTGGGAAAGGCAAGGATGCCCATTTGTGTTGTCCTCTGCTTCTGTTATGTCTGCCTGGGTCGGTCTCACCTATTACATATCACGGGCAACATCTTCTCTTCCATTCCAAAGGCGACCCATCTGGGATGTCTTCTTAAGAAACTTAAGACTCTAAATCTTTCTCTGGACATCCATTCTAAGTGACTCATTTTCTACTGTAATACTGCTTGACTGCAATATAAATTAGACAATCTGTCACAATAGCCTGAGAAAGGGACATCTGACTTCAACCAACATTCTTTATTAACTCTGAAATTTTTGCTGGTGAAATGGAAAGTGGTCTGAGGTCTCCTTTATCTACACCTTTTTTACACGTAGGACACAACCATCTCTTTGTGATTCTTGTTCTCCTTCTCAAGTTCTCTTACTTCATACCCCTAAGCCATCTCACAGTTCCAACCCATTTGACCCCAACCATTTGGATCTCACCTATCAGAGGCCACCTATCCCCCTCATTCTTCTCCTCCTTCTGCTCATCCTCATCCTCCCCCATATGCTCCTCCACCTTCCATGAAATCTCTTCTTGAAGATACCCACCTTCCTGACCCCTCTCCCTCACATACCCAGTCAGGCAAGATTTGAACCCCAGCAAATCTTCTTCCCCCAGCTTCTGTCCTCACACTTTGGGAAGTGGCTAGGACAGAAGGTATAGTTCTGGGTCCATGTTTTTTTTTTTCTTTGTCTGATTTATCACATATGCACAATAGACTTGGTACCTTTTCCTCAGATCCTACTTCCTGTATCAAGGAATTTGAATACCGGACCTTATCTTATGAATTAATCTGTCATGACACCTATATTATTCTTTCTTCCACCCTGTTTCCAGAAGAGAAAAACCAGGTCTGGCAACATGCTGAGTCTCACATGGACAATGTGCCTAGGCAGACCCCAGCTCAGCCAAAAGTTCCTAACTAAGATTACCAGGACAGGGGGTATGGTAGAAGAAATTGGGACCATATGGTTGTCTGCTTTATAGCTTGGGTGAAAAAAGGCAGCCCATAAGGCTCTCAATTATGAAAAACTTAAAGAAATACCCCAGGGACCAGCTGAAAAACTGGCCTTATTCCTTTCCTGACTAATTGATGCTTTGCAGACATATGCAACCATTGCCCCTGGTAACCCAGAAGGACAGTTAGTTTTTAACATGAATTTATTCGTCAATCTGCCCCTGACATCAGAAAGAAACTTCAAAAATTAGTAGATGACCCTCAAACCCCACACTGGGACTTCTTAAACCTGGCCTTTAAGGTCTTTCACAACAGAGAAGAAGAGGCAAAGCTCCAGAAACCTGCCCAAGATAGGGCAAAGTGCCAAGTGCTTGCTGTCACTATCCAGGGAACTCCTTCATCAGGGAAGGCTGTCACTGGCAACCACAAGAATGGAGATAATACAAAAAGGCCACACCCTGGGTATTGTTTCAAGTGTGACCAGGAAGGACATTAGATCAACAAATGCCCTAATTCCCAACCTCAATCTGGCCTTGTCCTATGTGTGGACAAGCCCACTGGACTGTGGTCAGGCCTCTCAAGGAAAGGCCCCTTCGCCTTCTAGGAAGGTGGAGACTACCCTCCCACATGGCCACCAAACACTGAAGGTACCTGAGGACAACTGCCCAGTGACCATCACCATCAACAAACCATGGATAAACTTGATGGTGGCAGGTAGGCCAATTTCTTTCCTTATTGATAGAGTGGCAACCTATTCTGCCCTCCCAGAATACAGAGGTGCCACTCAACTATCAGGAGTCTCCCTTGTAGGAACTGATGGATTTCTCTCCCAACCCATTGCTATACCATCTTTACACAGTCTTCTAGACATTTCTATGCTCCTTTTTAGTCATACTATCTTGTCTAACATCTGTTTCAGGCTGGGATACCTTAACAAAACTATGAGCTACAGGTTCACTGGCCACTAGGAGCCCATATCGTCTGCTAACTCCTATTCTTTCCTCCTTTTACGCCAGCCTCTGGATACACCTCTTCCCTTTCCTCCACTTGCTGAACAAGTTAACCCCATCCTTTGAAACTCACCTTCCATTGCTTCCCACCACTCTCCTATTCAGATCAAACTAAAAGAAAGACCTTTCACACTTTCCTTCACAAAAACAATACCCAATTTCTCCTACTATCCAATGGAAACTAAAACTCATTATTACCCACCTCCTGTCCAAATGCATCCTGCAGCCCACAAATTCTTCATATAAACCCCCCATCCTCCCTGTCAGAACACTGGACAAATCTTACAGACTAATATAGGATCTCTGCCTCATAAATCTAGCTGTCCAGCATGTACACCCCATAGTCCCTAACTCTTATACTCTCCTTTCCCTTATTCTCCCCAATACCACCCACTTTACAGTACTGGACCTAAAATATGCCTTTTTTACTATCCCGCTATACCCCAACTCCCAGGACTTATTTGCTTTCACATTGACCCTGGCACTTTCAATTCCCACCAAATTACCTGGACCACCCTGCCCCAGGGGTGCAGGGCTCACTTTTTCAGGCAAGCCCTAGCATCTGATTTATAAGAAATAACCCTAAACCATCTATTCTTCTCCAATATGTTGATGACATCATCCTCTGTAGCCCATCTAAGAAACTTTCCCATACCCACACTGTTCACCTCCTTAACTTTTTGGCTAGAAAGAGTACAGGATTTCCCCTCAAAATACACAGCTGTCATCCTCTTCTGTCACTTACCTCAGCCTTGCTCTCACATTGACCAATTGGGGAATCACTCCCAATTACATTTTACTAATTGCTTCTGTTCCCCTCCCAAAGACAAAATAAGTCTTATTTTCTTTTTTAGGTTTAATGGGCTACTTCCATCTCTGGATTCCCAATTTTGCCCTACTTGCCAAACCTTTATATCAAGCCACCCAAAGGAGTTCGACCCAACTCTTAGATCTGGCCATTCCCATCACAACTCCTTTTTGCTCTTTAGAGCATGCCCTCCTGTCAACCCCAATCTTGTCCTTTCCCAACTTAACTAAGCCCTTTATCCTCTACACTGATGAAAGGCAGAGCATGGAGACTGGTCTATTAGGATGGGCATGTGGATAACCCTCTTTACAGGTCACTGCCTACCTTTTAAAACAATTTGTATACCACTGTACAGGGATGGCCTCCCTGCCTTAGAGGCCTAGCTGCCACTTTCTACTGTCCTAACCCTGGAAAGCCAAAAACCAGACACATCACAGACCAACTTCTATCTTTTCTTCTCATGATCCATCTGGTCTTCTCTCTTCTTGCTCAGGACAGACCCCGCCTCCCACATGTATTCAGCAACTTCGTATTTTCTCTTCATCAATTCTCAACACATTACCCTAGATAGAAGTCCCTCCCTTAACCCAGCCCCATTACTATAATTCTTGTCCCATTCATAGGAAAAGTCATACTCTTGGATCAAAATAATTAAAAAACAACACTTCCCCTTCCCCAATCTACTTGACGCAGCCCTGCTTAGTCCAGATCATGCTTGGTTTATGGATAGAAGCTCCTAAATATATGAAAGCAAAATGAGAACAGGCTCTGCCATGGTCTCATTGAATGTAATTATTGAAAACTCTGCCCTCCCAATTAGCATCACCTCTCAAAAGGCAGGGCTAATAGCCCTAACATGACCACTTACCTTAGCTAACTCTACTGACTCTAAATATACTTTCCACATCATACACTCACATGCCAGTAATTTGGGCCAAGCAAGGGTTTCTTACAACCAAGGGAACCTCCATAGTCAATTCTCAACTAATCTATAAACTTCTTGAAGCTGAACAACTTCCCAGGTGGGCAGCTATCATACATACACTGCAAAAGTCACCAAACTTTGCAGACCCCTATTGCCATAAGTAACAACAAAGCTGATTCCATTGGTTGAGCAGTAGCTCTCAATACTCCTCCACAAAGCTTATACCTCTCCTTGACACAATACCCTCCCCATTACTCTGAAAAGGAAATCCAACAATACGAAGAGGAAGGCCTCACTTTATCAGGCCCCCAGGTACATCAGAAATGGATGCTATCTTCCGCCTTCACACAGGCTAAGATCATCCTCATAATTTCTTATATGTTGGAGCTAGAACTTTATTACATTTTCTCAAACTTATTCTTGATTGCCCCAGTCTCTCCCAACTCATTTCAGAAGTTACCTCTGTGTTTCTCCACAAGGGTATGTACATTCTCCTCCTTTCTCTAAACATCAGACCAGAGGACGCACTCCAGGCCCAGATTGGCAGCTAGATTTTACACAAAGGCCCTCTCACAAGAAACACAGTTTCTTCTAGTTTTGGTAGACTCCTTCTTAGGCTGGGTAGAGGCCTTCTCTTCCATCTCTAAAAAGGCTTCCGAGGTCATTAAAGTCCTTTTTGATTATGTAATCACCAGTTTTGTCTTGCCAAACTCCCTCTAATCAGATAATGGACCTGCTTTTTTTAGCCAGTTAACCCAACAGGTATCCATAGTCTTAGGAATCTACTGGTACTTCCATATTCTCTACCACTGCTAATCTTCAAAAAAAGCAGAAAAAAAAATGAATTTTGTCTTAAACACACTCAACTAACCTTCTGTACATCTCAAGCAACCCTGGAATTCACTATTCCCAATTGCCTTACTCCATATCTGAGCCACCCCTTAGGCTCCTACTTTTTATAGCCTGTTCAAATGGTATGGTAGAACATTCTTACTTAGCCCAATCCCTACTGACCCTGGCCCCCTAGGAAATTTTATAGCCTGTTCAAATGATATGGTAGAACATTCTTACTTAGCCCAATCCCTACTGACCCTGGCCCCCTAGGAAATAGTCTACTAATCTTATTATCAACCCAAGCAGAGCTCATGGCAGCAGCTGACCTCTCTTTTTCCCATCCCATCCATAGTTCAGTAATGGGAGCAGACTTAGACCTCTTGGGTTCTGAGGTCTATATTAAAAGCTCAATTCCCAGTCCTTCCTCCAAACTCTGTCCCAAGTGGGAAGACCCATACACTGTTATTCTTAATACCCCAGCTGCTGTCAGGGTCATTGGAATTCCCCCACTGGATACATAAGTCCAAAGTGAAAACCCTAACCCTCTCCCAAAGAGACTGGAAATACACTCCAACTTCTCCTACCTCTATCTGTCTTTCTCGGATCACTGAAGGTCCAGAAAAACAATAGTTTGTCCAACCAGAATATGGCAGAAAAAAAAACATATTTCCCCATGCTGGGCATTGGACTACCACTGTATTTGTCAATTTCTATTTTTAAAGTTCTCAGTGTGCCAATGCAACACCATCTTGGAATATTATTTTCTAAGCCCCAATAGTAAGGATGTATTTATGTGTAGACTTCATATTCCACAGGTGTAAGTTCACCAAATGACTAAGACCGAACTATATAACTATAGAAATCTTCCCATCACCCCACACCTTACCACCACATTTATAATACCTATTTACAACAGTTTCTTCTACCTAGAATATCAATTTTGGTTATCAAGAAAAAATTACAAGGCATACTAAAAAGCAAAAAACACAGTTTAAAGAAGCAGAGCAAGCATCAATGGATGTGCCCGGGATATTGGAATTCTCTGACAGATAATTTTAAAAACAGTGCTTAATATAATCAGTTAATATGAATGTAATTAACATAATATTTAATGGATAAAGTAGACAGGATGCAAGAGCAGATGGGCTATGTAATTTTTTTTTTTTTGAGACAGAGTCTCACTTTGTCACCCTCAGTAGAGTGCTATGGCATCATAGCTCACAGCAACTGCAAACTCTTGGGTTCAAGCAATACTCTTGCCTCAGCTTCTCAAGTAGCTGGAACTACAAGTGCCCACCACAATAACGTGCCTGGCTAGTTTTAGAGACGTGGTCTTGCTCTTGCTCAGGCTGGTCTTGAACTCCTGTGCTCAGGCAATCCACCCACTTTGGCCTCCCAGAGTACTACCATTATAGGCAGGAGCCACCATGCCCAGGCTGCAGATGGGCAATGTAAGCAGAAAAATAGAAATTCTAAGAAAAAACTTAAAAGAAATGCTAGAGATTAAAAATACTATAACAGAAACAAAAAATGCCTTTGACAAACTTAATGTTATAGCCCAACCATGTTGATTGCCCACTTCTCAAGAGGAAGCCAATACACTGAATCAGCAGGTGTTACTGTGTAGAAAGAATGAAATATTGCAGGCAGCATGGAAGGCGATGGGAGGAAGTTTTATATCCATCTCCCTGAAAATTTCAAAGAAAGAGTTTTTACACTTGATCTTAGCCAAAAGGCAGAGAAGTGATCAAAGAAATAGTTTTTAAAGATAATTGGTGGACAAAAGGCTAAGAAATTGGGTCTGATAATGGGCTGGGTTTAGGACAGAACCAAAGATGGAGAAATTATTGTCTTTGCTGGGTCAGTTCTTGGGTCAGTTGAATCAGTTCCTCTGAACTAGTCAGCCACTAGTTTGGATGGGTCAGCTGTTCTGCCAGAGTGCTGGACCTGGAAGATATCTTAAAAACTAGTCTTGGGTTTCACAAGGGTTTCACAATATTATCCATGGGAGCAATTAAAAAAGCTAAGAATCTTTATGACTATCAGATATATGACTTCTGAGTAGTAAGCAATTACGGGAAAGTAAGCTAGGGAACAATAATGGGGTATAAGCTGTGTATATTTTCCCTAATGCAGTTCTCACTTTGTGGACCTTTATTAATTTTATACAGGGTGGTTTCATTACTAGTAGAATGCATACAGTAGAGCAAAGAATCTCTGAGCTTTCATATATAATAAAACTGAAAAGCAAGGAGAACAAAGACTGATAAAAATAGGGCAGAGCATCGAGAAACTATGGATGTAAACTATAGTTTTACAACCATAAAAGCATATTCTATGACATGAAACAATTACCACAATATGTTCAGTGGAAAATATTAGGATACAAAAATAACAAAACAAGTAAACCAAAAACATACATAGACATGCAAAATCACAAAACCCCCCAAAAAACAGATGGTTAGGAAATTCACATTACCTCAAAGATTTGTAATCAATACCAGTTTTTATTGTCTATAGCTCTTTAACTACAAGGTTATTGTGCTTGGAATATAAGTTGAGGGGTTATAATTTGAGGAAACTTGTATCTACTTTATTATATGGGTGAAAACATTAAAGTTAAAATATAGTCATAACAGTTATCACCTTCAGAAGCATAGAGGCTTTACATGTTTTCTCTCAAATATATATAATAATATTACTTGGGAAGAAATGGATGGAAGGAAAATGTGAATCCTGTACTTTCACCTATGAAATTAATACTGTCATCTGCCTCAAACATTTAGGAGACAACATCTGCTGTTCATCCTTTAAAATGGTATTTCCGTTTATTGAAGAAGATAACATAGGTTAAATTTGTTTCAGCGCCTCATTCAGTAGTTTATTACCACAGATGAAACAGCAAGTACCCTGACTGTGTGAGCCCTGGGGAACTTCTGTACATGATATTATACACCAATACAAGTCACTCTCAGTAGCAGTCATAGGTTCTTTTTACCATAGTTGTTTCTAATTAGTTGCACTCATTTATGGTGAAGACATATATAAGATCCTTATTCTGGATAACAAAAAAAGTATGCTGATCTAGAACTAAACAGTATGTTTCTAATATATTAACACAGATGTGTATATATATATATATATACACACACACACCCTATATATATATAATATAATGTTACATAAATGGAATTATTATGTGCTTAATCTCTTTTTGGTACTCTTTTTTTTCACTCTTTCCTTGGTGCTATCATTTTCCTCCCCCATCTCTTGACCTGTGGTAATTCCCTACATGAATAGCCAGTTTCTACATTTTTAATACCATTGTATTTATTTATGTAAAATTCATATCTAAAAGGAAGATAATGCCTAAGATTTCTGGGATGAAATTTTAAAAGAGTAGGTAGATGATAGATAGATGGTTAATAGATTCTATTTTCCATATGTTTTATTAATACATATTATATATCTAATAAATATTACCCAACCAATTTTTAGAATAGAATTATAATTTTTTTTTTCCTGCACCATTACCTATGACAGGCATCTTAACTCATTTAAATATTTGTCAATCTTATGAGTATAAAGAGAAATCTTGTTAGTTAATTTGCATTTCTTTTTTTTTTTTTTTGAGACGGAGCCTCAAGCTATCCCCCTGGGTAGAGTGCCATGGCATCACAGCTCATAGCAACCTCCAACTCCTGGGCTCACGCGAGTCTCCTGCCTCCGCCTCCCAAGTAGCTGGGACCACAGGTGCCCGCCACAACGCCGGCCATTTTTTGGTTGCAGCCATCATTGTTGTTTGGTGGGCCCAGGCTGGGGATTCGAACCCGCCACCATAGGTATACGTGGCTGGCACCTTAGCTGATTGAGCCACAGGTGCTGAGTCAATTTGCATTTCTTATTACCAGTGAGTTTGTATCTTTTTGTGTTTAAATTTGTTTGTCTTTGTATTTTTTATTCATAGCCTTTAGTCATTCTTATTTTGTTTGAGTTTTTTGAGACTTTGTTCAATATGGCTGATATTATATGGAATAATAAGATTATCATATATGGTTAAATAAAAGTAATAAGGTTCAGAATAGATGGGTAGCAGGATTACGTATTAATTTTTAAAAGCATATAAACATAAATGTCTAGACGTGCATTGAGTGAGCAAAAAGAAAAGTGTTGATGAAGAATATCATAGCAGGCTTTTCACCCTGATTACACATGGGGAGAGGGCATGGCAGGGATGATTACACTATATACATATATTTTTATCATGCATTGTTCACTTTTGTCACAAAATACCCTACTATGTTTGTAACTAAAATATTAAAAACATTAAAATAAAAGTAGCAAAAGGACTACAACTTAGGTGATAAATATTATTGCCTGGGAGATAGAACATATTCCATTTCTTTCACTCACTATAATCATTCTAAATACAAAATTCAAAATACGACAGAGGAAAACACAAGAAAGAGAGAGGGAGAGAGAGAGAGTTATTAAACTCCAATAATACTATCGGGGATTTGTGATACATTTATATCACAGTCTGAAATTGTATTTTTTTTTAAATCGTTGACATGTATTTGTATTTTAATGAATGAACTTTTAGAGCTGTGGTACTAAGGTAAAAAAAAAAATGAATCAAATTTGATGAAAAGTCAAAACCAAACTTCATGAAACAGCCATGTTTGTAGAGTGCCTACAATAGCAGCCTGGAAAGTAGCTCTAACAACATAAAATATTTTCATTAATTCATGAGAATATTTTACCTTTACGTACTAAATAAATATATTTTATGAGATTAAAAGTCTATTTTTATGCTGCTTACTTGACATTAAAGTTGGTTTAGAGTAGATATTACTTTAAAGAAGAAATATTTTAAAACAGAAATCTATGTAAAGTTAAAAAAATTGCCAGAAACTGCAAGCAATATTAGGAATCTAGAAAGATAGCCAGATTAAGAGAAGACTGAACAATGTCTTGCTTGTCACAAATGATTTTACTTGATAATGTTATTTTAATGATAAAAATGTAAACATTTTCTTAAAATATAATATTTATCAACCAAAAACTATAATTTAATATGGAAGGTATAAACTATGAGATGGATATGATCCATTATATTGCACTAATAAAAAAATTATGTAAACTTCTAGGCACTATTTTGTCTTCGGAAGAATGTAGTAATTCTTCTGCCCCAAACAAATTTAATTTTTAAAGTATAATATAAAAGCTTTCTCAGATGCTTGAGTTCCTATAAAAAAGATTTTCAACTATGAATTGCTGAACTAAGATACTAAACATGAGATAATCAGACTTCAAACTGTAAATGTCAAGTTGTAACATCTTTTTTGGTATTATTAGTAGAGACCTTAATTTAACATAAATTTAGTTAAAAAAAAAAACATCTTGAGTGTGTCAAGAATTAGAAAGCATATGGGAAATTTGAACAGAATATGGTGAGGCAACTTACTACTTACATGGTCCAATTTGAGAGAAGTTAGGTTATACCCTCCTGCCAAGGTATCCTGCTGAGGGGCCTGAATTCTGACATGAATGTGCCTTTGAGAGTCTGCAGTTGTTACAATAAAAGTATTATCTGGCATATCATTAATCCAGTAGTTCAGGTTTCTTGAAAACATTAATTATCCAGTCATCCAGCAGTGCATCAAGGTAATGAAACTCAAGATGAGTTGATTTTACATTACGAGGGAACCAGAGAGTACATGAAGGGACATATGTTGACCTTCATGGATTATGTGTGGGGGAGGCAATGTGGTCCGCACTCCAGGTGAAAAGGCAGTGATTCCCAGGGACCTGAAGACTGGCAGGGTGGAGTAGCATGAAACTCTCCTCTGTGGGTTTCCTAGCCTTCTCAGTCTTTTATATTCTCTTATAAACATAGTCTATGTTCTTTAGATTACATCCACCACCTTCTTCTACTCTGTCTCTTAAGTAATAACTTTTAGTGATAACTATAGTATTCTGTTCCTAACTTGTGCATTGAACTTAAGGAAGGATATAGAAAATATACAAAATGAAAATAGATAGCTTAATCTTTTAAAAGTACAAATCTCCAAAGCATGTACATAAATATACTTTTAGAAATATTTTCATAAATTATATATACATGTGTGTATATATGCAAGTCAACAACCTCATGAATCACCTCAAGAACTGGAATAGGAAGAGCATTCCAATCCCAAACCCAGAAGAAGAAAAGAAATAATCAAAATTAGATTGGAAGTGAATGAAATGGAGAACAGAAGAGTCATTCAGGAGGTCAGTGAAACAAAGAGCTGGAAAGACCAATACAGTTGATAAGCCCTGGGTCAGATTAACCAGAAATAGAAAAGATTTCTAATAACCTCAATCAGAAATGAAAATGGGGAAATAACAACAGATACCACAGAAATATAAAGATCATCACAGATTACTGTAAGAATCCTATGCCCGGTAATTTGAAAACATAAAAGAAATGGAACAATCTGAAATCACATCAACTTCCTAAACTCAATCACAAAGAATTAGAAATTTTGAATAGACCAATGTCATTCACCAAAATTGCAATAGTAATTAAAAATCTTCCAAAAAATAAAGCCCTGAAGCAGATGGTTTCACACAAAAATTCTACCAAACATTCAAAGAGGAGCTTGTACCTACCCATACCCATACTGCAGAACCTATTCTAACACATAGTTCTTTTTTTTTTTTTTTTTGAAGATAGAGTCTCATTATGTCACCCTTGGTAGAGGGCTATAGCATTATAGCTCACAGAAACCTCAAACTCTCGGGCTTAAGCGATTCTCTCACCTCAACCTCCCAAGTAGCTGGGACTATAGGTGCCTGCCACAATGCCCAGCTATTTTTTGGTTGTAGTTGTTATTGTTGTTTAGCAGGCCCAGATGGGGCTCCAACCCACCAGCCTTAGTGTATGTGGCTGGTACCTTACTCACTGAGCTATGGGTGCCTGAGGCTAACATATAGCTCTATGAAGCAAATATCACCCTGATAACCAAAACCAGGAAAGGACCCAAAAAAAAGGAAAACTACGGACATGCATTGTTAATGAATAATGATGCAAAAATACAAATATTTGTATAAATTATATATGTTATATAAACATTTATATCACAAAAATATATTTATATAAATATATATAGCATATAAATATTTTCCTTAATTCTTATACAACATTGTTCTTTTACATAGTTTATATAATCATATTATATAAATTAATCATATTTAATCAATCACATAATAATTATGTAGTTTTACATGTAATTTTATAAATCTGTATAAATGTAATTTATACATACAGTATGTAAATATGTATGAATGATTGCCTATAGTTTTGTGAAATCAAAGAAAAACTTTTCTTCTTCCCTCTACTATTTTAAGGGCTATACATTCTGTCTTCATTGGTTCTAAAGTAGAGAATCATATTACAAATACATTAATAAAGAAAAATACAGGGCAGTACCTTTGGCTCAAAGGAGTAGGGCACCAGCCCCATATGCTGGAGGTTGTGGTTTCAAACCCAGCCCTGGCCAAAAACTGCAAAAAAAAAAATGCAAAAAAATAGGTATGAATGAATGATGACTATACAAAAACCACTTTTAAATATGAGTCATATGATGGTATTGAAATTCTAGTGATCTATTTTATGATACCTATATAAAAGAGAATATCATATTATAAAGAATGAAGTAAAAATAATAAAGAATACTCAAGAAAAATTATTAACAGAAAAAAAGCAAAACGTTTGCCACAAATGTTTTGTCGATTTTTAAAAATACCATTTTCCTTGTCATGTATAATTTTTAAATATAATAGAATCTGCTATTCTATTTATAATAGTTTTTTTTTTTTTTTTTTTTTTTTGAGACGGAGCCTCAAGCTATCCCCCTGGGTAGACTGCCATGGCATGACAGCTCATAGCAACCTCCAACTCCTGGGCTCAAGCGAGTCTCCTGCCTCCACCTCCCAAGTAGCTGGGACCACAGGCGCC
>CAUYQV010028892.1:0-32108 GCA_963574575.1 Galagoides demidoff | reverse complement strand
ACCTGGGGTGGTGGGTTCAAGCCCAGCCCTGGCCAAAACTGCAAATTAAATAAATAAAGTAAAATAAAATAAAAAATAAATAAAAATTAAAAAAAAAAAGAACTTCCTACTGTGATCACTCTCACTATCCAATCCAAGACTTTTACTAGAATTGTTATTGCAGTTTGGGCGGGGCAGGGTCCGAACCTGCCACTCTCAGTATATGGGGCTGGCACTCTACTCACTGAGCCACAGGCACCGCCCTGACTTTTACTAGAATTAATGGGGAGAGTAGAGCTACATTTTTATTTTTTATTTTATTTATTTATTTATTTATTTATTTTTGAGACAGAGCCTCAAGCTGTAACCCTGGGTAGAGTGCTGTGGCATCACAGCTCACAGCAACCTCCAACTCCTGGGCTCAAGCCAGTCTCCTGCCTCAGCCTCCCAAGTAGCTGGGACCACAGGCGCCTGCCATAACACCTGGCTATTTTTTGGTTGCAGCCGTCATTGTTGTTTGGCCGGCCCGGGCTGGATTTGAACCCACCACCTCAGGTGTATGTGGCTGGTGCCTTAGCCACTTGAGCCACAGGCGCCTAGCCTATTTTTTATTTTTTATTTTTATTTTTATTTTTTTTGAGACGGAGCCTCAAGCTATCCCCCTGGGTAGAGTGCCATGGCATCACAGCTCATAGCAACCTCCAACTCCTGGGCTCAAGCCAGTCTCCTGCCTCAGCCTCCCAAGCAGCTGGGACCACAGGTGCCCGCCACAACGCCCGGCCATTTTTTGGTTGCAGCCATCATTGTTGTTTGGCGGGCCCAGGCTGGGGATGCCAACCCGCCACCTTAGGTGTACGTGGCTGGCGCCTTAGCCGATTGAGCCACAGGTGCCGAGCCCTATTTTTTATTTTTAAAGACAAGCTCTCACTCTGTAGTCCAGGCTGGAATGTAGTAATGTTAGCTCATTGCAACCTCGAACTCCTGGGCTCAAGTGGTCCTACCTCAGCCTCTTGAGTAGCTGGGACTACAGGTGTTTGCCACCATGCCCAGTGGGACCTGTACTTTTAATTAATTTTTTCAAGATTAACCAGTGTATTCCACAAGCTGTTCAAATAAAACTTGTCTAAACTAGAATATACTCCACTCAACATACGAGGACAAGCAAGTAAGTTCATGAACTCGCACGAGAAAAAGTGGTGCACAGCTGGTTGCTGAGCATCCCTGGGTCACCTCTGAGTGCTCCCCTTGGGGGGCTGAGCACCAGCACCAGCCCCAGTCCCCTTGGGGGGCCGAGCACCAGCACCAGCCCCAGTCCACCCTTCAAAGCCATTCTGGAACTTTTTTTTTCTGGAATAGCCATCTGAGCTGTTGTCATACAAGGTCTGACCATTAACTTCACGAACTCATCCTAGCATAGGTACTTTGAAGGGTGGACTGGGCACTGGCATCGGTGCAGAGCTCCCCAACGGAGTACATGGAAGGGGACCATCGTAACATTCAGCAATGAGGGAAGTAGCATTTCTTCCTAGGGGAGTTTGCAAACTTAATTGTCAGACCTCATACAAACAAACAAAACAAAACAAAACCTGCTTCCTATTTTTTTTTTTTTTTGAGGCAGAACCTCCAGCTGTCCCCCTAGGTACAGTGCTGTTGCATCACAGCTCACAGCAACCTCCAACTCCTGGGCTCAAGCGAGTCTTCTGCCTCCGGTTCCCAAGTAGCTGAGACCACAGGCGCCCACCACAATGCCCGGCTATTTTTTTTGCTTGCAGCTGTCATTGTTGTTTTGGCGGCCAGGCTGGATTCGAACCCGCTACCTTAGGTGTATGTGGCTGGCGCCTTAGCCACTTGAGCCACAGGCACCAAGCCTGCTTCCCATTTTAAAGCCTCAGTCAGTCACAACCCATCTGCTAGTCCAGATGAGAAGCCTTAGAGTCATCTATGGCCCACCTCCAATTCCTTCATTAAACATCCTTGAAGATGTCGTGCTTGGCACTGAGGATGCAAAGTGGAAGAGACAGGCCAGAGGAGGGGATGTCTATGGAAGGAAAGGAATAGGTATTTACAGAATAATATTTAAAGGACAGATTCCTATACACCCTCTTGCTCCTTGCCTGCTCACAGGCTCCCCCTCCTCCCCCCACTGAGCCACAGGCACAGCCTCCCGCTAGTTTTTCTATTTTTAGTAGAGACCAGGTCTCCCCATTGTTCAGGCTGGTCTCGAATTCCTCAAGCCACCCACCTGCCTCGGCCTTCCAGAGTGCTAGATTAAAGGTGCGAGCCATCTTGCCCAGCCAAAAGATGACTTTAAAAAAATGCACAACTGGCGCGGCGCCTGTGGCTCAATTGGCTAAGGCGTCAGCCATGTACACCTAAGGTGGCGGGTTCGAATCCCCAGCCCGGGCCCGCCAAACAACAATGATGGCTGCAACCAAAAAATGGCCGGGCGTTGTGGCGGGCGCCTGTGGTCCCAGCTACTTGGGAGGCGGAGGCAGGAGACTCGCTCGAGCCCAGGAATTGGAGGTTGCTATGAGCTGTGATGCCATGGCACTCTACCCAGGGGGATAGCTTGAGGCTCTGTCTCAAAAAAAAAAAAAAAAAAAAAAGTTATAATTCCTCTAGAATACTGGACAGCCATAACTTTCACTGTAATCATTAAGCCTTACAGTAAGTAGTACTAAAACAGTCTACCACTGGATCTGTTCAGCAACCCCGTGACAAAGATACAACAAGTACTGCCATGTTAAATGTTGTATCTGCCTCAAGATAAAGTGACATTCCTGCCACTAGAAGTGTTGAAGTGGAGGCTGGGTGACAGACCACCCCCACTGGGCTAGGCCACTCTCCATCTTTGAGGAAATACAAATTGACCACATAAAAGTCAGTGTCCTTTTGGCTGTTGACAATGACCTTTTAGGAGAAGTTATTTTTATATATGTCACATGTAACATAAAACTTAGAGCTTTCTTTTTTCTTTCCTTTAAAATTACAGAGCTATAATTTTATACAAAGAAGTCAGATTTCACCAGGCATTCCTAAGGAAATTGTTCTTTTATAATCCACGGTTTTCCTTGGTGAATTAAGAAGATGTGGCTTCCTTGTGTTTTCATGTCACTCATTGCCCTTTCCCACCTTTGATGACTTGCTATTTAAATGGGCGTAGGTTGAAATATAGCCCTGCGGAATGTGTGAACTGTCAACAACTTGATCACCAACCGCTGCAGGGATCAGATGTCTGCTGTCCAGGGCGGCAAAGGGCCGATGAGCGGGGCTTTGGGTTCCACGCACTCTTATTGATAGCTTGTGCTGTTGGCGCAGACAGGCACGAATCAGGCCCAAGGGAAGGACAGGAAGCACAGCAGTGACCACATTCTGAACAATAGATGTCACTCTTCCTCCCCTAGAACTGGACCTTATTTGCTTTGGAAGACCGAGGAGTTTAGCTTTTCTAATCACTATTTGTAGATATTGTCTTCATAAGTCAAGTCTTTTATTACCATGAATAGAAAATAGTGTCTCCCTTGTCACTTATAGACAATAATCACCCACTTTACAAATTGCTGATTGAAAAGATCATGGCCATTAACATTTGGTGAGCAGCCCCTGGGTACACCGGGCTGTAACAAGAAGCAGAGAAAGGAGAAATGAAGGATAAAGTGAAGGGCAGGTTCCAGAGAGCATTGCTGCTACCCAGACAAGCGCATGGCAGCAGACATGCCGGGTGTGCTCGGAAGGCAGCTGAACTAAGCAATCATTTATTTGATATTAACGGAGGCACTACTGACATACTTGTAAAATATTATTTTTAAAAGCACAGATGTATCATACCCCCTCAAAGAGTTAATGGTCCCAGCTATACAGACATGACATAAACATATAAAAAATAAGCAACAATATCTTGTAGTAAATCATGTTCAAATACGTCGTGAAGAGCGTAACAGCCATGAATATGAACAGCTGCTCAAGAAGCACAGGTGACTTCTCAGAAGAACTCGATTGTGAAATGGGTCTTTAAAAATGGGCAGAGAGGGAGTCAGAGGCAGGATCCTGCAACTTCTGTGCGTGAGAACCGCGCCAAGGTGAACCCAGAAGTTGTCAGAGAGTGATGGGAGGCAAATTCCAGAGGATAATTTTGAGGCCTAGCTGTAGAAAACCATGGAAAGTAATAAATACGTTTTCCTTTAATAGACTCTTCAAGACAAAATTATAATGATGACAAAGTTTTTGTTTTATCTTCTTCTATGCTTGGAGAGTTTTTCCTATCATTTTTTTTTTTTTTTGAGACGGCGCCTCAAGCTATCCCCCTGGGTAGAGTGCCATGGCATCACAGCTCATAGCAACCTCCAATTCCTGGGCTCAAGCGAGTCTCCTGCCTCCACCTCCCAAGTAGCTGGGACCACAGGCGCCTGCCACAACACCCAGCCGTTTTTTGGTTGCAGCCATCATTGTTGTTTGGTGGGCCGGCCTGGGGATTCGAAGCCGCCACCTTAGGTGTACGTGGCTGGCGCCTTAGCCGATTAAGCCACAGGCGCCAAGCCTCACAAAACGTTTTTTAAAGAAATAGATAAATTCAAAACATGAAAGTATGAGTATTTTTAGATCAGACTAACCAATACGTGCTCCAAATCCAGGGTGTCCAACCTTTTTTTCCTCTGCTGCACACTGGAAGAGTAAGAGTTGTTTTGGGCCACACATTAAATACACAAAACACTAACAAACCTGATTAAAAACAACAACAAAAAGGGTTCACGCATACTTTCCATGATATCCAACACCACAGATAAGGGAAAAAAGTCCTCATAAAATCAACATGCAGCTGCGGTTGGACACCCCTGCAAGGCTCCAGAAGAGTCTCATGAACTTACATTTGGAGATGGCTCTGTTCTTTCGCTCTGTATTTCTTCCTTCCCATTTTCACCTGAATGTATCATGTGGTATGATCTGCCTTCGATGAAAGTAATGTAGTCTTTGTAAGAGCAGAGTGGGCCGGCTAGGATACCCATGAAGTTACAGTTGTAACTTAAATACTCCAGGAGGCTGGGCATGCGCCTGCAATGAAAAGACATCCAACTTGTGAGATGCGACACACACTTCAGAAAATCTGATAGAAATAATATTCAATTACCTCACTACGCTTACCATTTTCAAAATAAGACAAGCATTAATTTTCATTTGCATCCATATGGTAAGAATTTAAAAGATCTGGATGTAGTTATGTTCAACGATATTTTTGAATAAGAAAGTTTCTACATAGATCTTTATGAGCAAATTATGAGAGGTTTCTCCTTACGACTTCTCACAATAAAACATAACACAGATGTGCTATCACACAAGTATCATCTCTTACTACTCAATTATTTGCTCATTTAACAAATACATGTTGGGTAGCACCTGTAGCTCAATGGGAAGGGAACCGGCCATGTGCACTGAGGCTGGTGGGTTCAAACCCAGCCTGGGCCAGCTACACAATGACAGCTGCAACAAAAAAGGGAAAAAAAGCCAGGCGTTGTGGTGGGCACTTGTAGTCCCAGCTACTTGGGAGGCTGAGGCAAGAGAATCACTTAAGCCCAGGAGTTTGAGGTTGCTGTGAGCTGTGACACCACAGCACTCTAACCCAGGACGACAGCTTCAGACTTTGTCTCAAAAAAACAAAGAAAACCGAATACCTGTTTGTGCACTATGCCCAACATGCTCCAGGGTCCACAGACATAGCAGTAACAAAACAGAGGAAAATTCTGGATTCATGGAGCTTATACACCAGAGGCAGAAATCAGGTAATCAAATACATATATAAAATATTTTCAGAGATGCTAACTGCTACGACTAAAGGCATTTTATTACATTTAGAAGTCATAGGGAGGCTGAGGCAAGTGGATCACCTAAGCTCACAAGCTGGAGACCAGCCTGAGCTACAGTGAGACCCCTGTCTCTAAAAATAGCCAGGTGCCATGGCCGGTGCCTGTAGTCCCAGGTATTCAGGAGGCTGAGACAAGAGAATCGCTTGAGCCCAAGAGTTTGAGGTTGCTGTGAGCTGTGATGCACAGTACTCTATCGAGGGCAACAAAGTGAGACTCTATCGCAAAAAATAAACAAACAAAAAGAAGCCAGCTCCTTTGGTAAGGTGACATTTGACAGCAGAGATAAGGAGGAAGTGAAACCAGTCATGTGGATGTCTATGACACGGATTCCAGGACAAAGGGATGATTAAGTAAGTGGGAAATCAATGAACTTCACACAGCAGCAACAAGGAGGCTGTGAAGATGGAGGGAGCTCGAGTAAAGGGTAAGAGAGGATGTGCGAAGCTAAGGCGAGATCACACAGGGTCTGCTTACAAGCCATGGTAGGAACTTTAGGCTTTATTCTGACAGAGAGGAAATGCTACAGTAGGGCTGTTAAAGACCTGTGTTTCAAAGCGTCACTCTAGCCGCCTTTGTGTGTGAACCCGTGAGCAGGCCACTGCAGCCACCAGGCAGGAGTGGGGGACACAGTCCGGCAGTGGAGCCAGGGTCTGCTGAAGGACGGGCTATAGGGTGCGAGAGAAAAGAGTCAAGGATGTTTCACATTGAATTCAGTTAATCTGAAGTCTGTCCAAATGGCACATGGTATCTACCAGTGACAGGATAAAA
Source organism: Galagoides demidoff (assembly GCA_963574575.1). Lineage (NCBI taxonomy): Eukaryota > Metazoa > Chordata > Mammalia > Primates > Galagidae > Galagoides > Galagoides demidoff. The sequence goes on along the minus strand of CAUYQV010028892.1, from coordinate 25,503 downwards.
TGGTTAGTTAACAGAGGAGACTATTTTAGACTTTCTATATAAGGAGTGTATTCTTTTGTTTTAAAAACCAGCTACTTAAACGAGTCTCCTGTCCACTGTCAATTATAAACTATCACAAGTAAAAGAACTCCACCTGGGGACAGTAAGCGGGCTTGTCCAACACACTACGATCCTTCCTTCCTCTCTAAATATGTCGTCTCCGTAAAAAACAAAAGAGGCTGCGAGAATATCTCTGTATGTAAATGTGCATCATTTTAAATTTCTGTATCTTTTAAGAAACGGGATCTGGCTATGTTGCGTAGACTGGACGCAAGATCCTGGGCTCAAGGGATCCTCCTGCCTCAGCCTCCAGAGTACCTGGGATGACAGGCGTACACCACAATGCCCAGCTCTGTATGTATTGTTTATATTTAAACACAAATAACAACAACAAAAAAAAAACCCCAGCAGAACAATACAGCACTTCCCTTACACTCGACACTACCTTGGTCGCCCCTCAGCCAAAACTCCTTTTCTAATCTTTAAGAATTTTCCCCCACATTTTAAAGAGCCTTGTATCTTAAGTATTTTCTTTTGGGGTTCAAAACTGACGAGAGAGAATGGTTCCAGCAGATTTTCTCTTTCCATTCTTTCTATTTAATGCTGAGACAGAACAGGTGCCAGGGCGAGGACACGCTCCCTGTGCTCCATTCTCAACACCTATTGGTTTAAGGCCAAGTCAAACTATGTATCACATTTTTCAAGGACGAAAGATAATTTATAAGCATGAAATTGGCTGAACTAATTTTTAGTAACACTGTTACATCACAAGACAAGTTATTTTATGTACTGAAAAAATGAACTATATTTGCTATTAAAATGAGAACTTACATCTAATTGTTGTATTTCATTTATAAGATAAGATTCACACATTCAATCTATCAGTATTTACTTGACATCAACCATGTGTTTTCCTACATTAAGGCTTCTCAACTACAGAATTAATGACACTCTGACTCTGCGGTGGGGACTGTCCTGTGCCCCGCAGGATGTTCAGCAGCACCCACAGCCTCTACCCACTAGATGTCAGCAGCACTGGCCTTCCCAGCTGTGGCGACCCAAAACGTCAAACACCTCCCAGAGGCAAAACCACTCCCAGTGGGAACCACTATTTAGGTGATGGAAATATATTATGAACGGGACAAAGGTCCTGCCTGTGATAACCTTACATGACCGGGATAGGGAAAGGGACAATTAAAACAAATATATTGTGTAATATCAGACGGCAATGTGTTATGAGGAAAGACACAAAAAGGGCAAAGGCACATCCGCGATGGCAGGGAAGGGAGGGGATTTCTGACAGGTGGCCTGTGGAGCCAGAAACGGGCAGAGGGAAGGAGGGAAGACTGGGAGGCTGCCAGGCTCCTGGGCCATATCTGCTGCAGTCAGGAGTGTGTCCTATTCTAGATTACAGGGACGCCACCAGAAGATCACCATGGGGGGTGGAGGGACAATGCACAGTAAAAAGCAGACTGCAGAGGGCATGGGAGAAAACAGAGAGACCCTAGGTTAGCTACTCGAGTACCCCAAGTAGAAAATAAGGGTTTGGACAGGGACCAGATGAGTGGGCATGGTAATAATTATGTCAGAGTAGAAAGAGCAACCTTGACTTGGTGGTGAAGTGGATCTGTGGGAAAAAAATGAGCATCAGCACCTGCTGTAATTTTCCTCAGCCACCCGTGATGGACAACGGTATTGCTGTTCGCTCAGTGGGTTCTAACAGTGGAGAAACAGAAGAGGGGACAGAGCAGGGAGAGGGGAACAGAAGGCAGAAGCTCTGTTCTGAATATGCTCTGAAGGATCACCTTGCCCCCCAAGAACAAATACATAAAGCTCTACCTGCTCTAGTTATTTTTCTTGGTATTTCAGATGTCACTATCCATGGGAAGATACTAAAATGGCAGTGGGACATGAGGCTGGAGCTCAGGAGAAAGAGTTAGAGTGCGAATTTAGGAGAACGTGTAGATGGTCTCGGAAGCCAATGGATTCTCCACAATGAGAAGTCTGGTGCCGAGCTCTGGAGCACACCAAGTTAGTGGTGAGGCAGAGACTTTCCCAAAGACGAGGGAAGAGCCAGTAAAGGTAGAAGAAAATCAAAAGAACGTATATCCTGGAAGGCAGGTGAAGGAAGCATTTCAGGATGGAGTGGTCAACCGGGCAAAGCTGCTGAGGGGCTGAGCCTCAAGCACACCGAGGCCTACAGGGAAATGTGCCAAGACGGAGGCAATGTTGAAAGAACGGTTTCAGGCCAAGAGTGGGAACAAAAACCTGACTGCAAGGCACTGAGGAAGCCGAGAGTGTGTGCAGACAAGCTCTCAAGGTGCGCTATTCTCAAGGACTGCAGAGCAACGGAGTGGCAGGTGGAAGGGAGCGTGGGATAAAGCAAACTTTTCTGTGAAGTTGGTGGAACAACCTAGCAGAGAGGGGAAAACCAACAATTGATGATACAGGGGACAGGGGATAACTAAAGCAGCAAAATCCTTGAGAAGGAGGCAAATTCAGTGTAGAAGCGAAAAACTGGCCTAGATTAGATAAAGACAACTAAAGAAAGGAAAGAAAGTGGAGTGTTTTGTTATAAATCCAGGCAGTCTGGTAGATTTCATGGTTGCAGAATGAAGGAGGAATGATTCTGTTTTCTCCCTAGAATAAAATTTTGCTACCATCATGAACATGGGGGTGGGAGTACTCTGAGTGTGGGGAGAAAGGAGAACCAAGCATTACACAGGGAGTGGCTAGAGAGACAGCAGAACTGCTGCCAACACTAAAGACTGTAATTTTAAATTTGGGGCAACAAATTCAAAATGAGTCCAGGCAGAAAGACTGAACGTGTTTCTACTTAGCTTCCTTCCACTGTTCGGGTAGGTGAAGAGCTGTATTTAACTAGCTTTGGGAACTGCCAGGTGGCCAAGTGAAAGGAAAGGGGGGAAGGGAAGAGGAGGGGGAGTCTGCAAGGGAGCAGTTACTGGGATGGCCCAAGGGCTCTGTGAGATGCAGAACCCAGATGAGCATTTCAGGTATGCTCAAGGATATATTTACTGACATATAAAGACAACAGAGAATAGCCAAATAGATTCTTTTTTAAAGAGACTGCCTGGCAACACTGTCCAGGTTAAAGGAGCAGATACTCCCAGGTGCAATGATAGTACACTACAGCCTCCAACTCCTGGGCGCAAGTGATCCTCCTGCCTTAGCCTCCCAAGAAGCTGAGACTATAGGGATGTACCACCATGCTGCTCATCCCACAACAGAATAATTTTAAAGATGACAAAAATATTAGAGGATTCCCAAGAAATGCTCCCTGGCATCAAAGACGAACACTGAGTGTTGCTCCATCTAGTATCACAAACTCCATCCATCCACTGAACACATTTTAGTTCTAGATTTAGAATCAAGGTGCTCCACAGGAAATTTTTCTTTAAGGAAAACAAGTATTTGAGCTCTAATTATATAGACTAAGACAGACTCTTTCAAGAAATTAAGCCATTCATTGTATTAGTCATCAGAGTACCTGTCACAAATGAAGTAGAATTTTTTTTTTTTTTTTTGAGACAGAGCCTCAAGCTGTCCCCTTGAGTAGAGTACCCTGGCATCACAGCTCACAGCAACCTCCAACTCCTGGGCTCAAGCAAGTCCCCTGCCTCTGCCTCCCAAGCAGCTGGGACCACAGGCACCTGCCACAATGCCTGGCTATTTTTTTTTTGGTTGCAGCCATCATTGTTGTTTGGCAGGACCAGGCTAGATTCGAACCTGCCACCTTAGGTGTATGTGGCTGATGCCTTAGCAACTTGAGCCACAGGCGCCAAGCCATGAGGTAGAATTTTAACCCAGAAGAAATTCCTCAAATAACATTGAGAAATAAATACCTGGTTGGTTCTTCATTATTTCAAAATGTGGCACCTATAGATAGGGTATATTCATGTATGACATTTTAGCCCACTAACTGCTATCAAGTTACAGGTCTGCAATAACTAATAATTACTATGCAGCAGTCGTGATGACTACACTATCTTCCTGTCTTCAAGGAATTCACAGCCTTGTGAGTCACAGAAGACACACAGGCAAGGTGCAACAGGAGCCTAGGAGGGTGCAGGAGCCCTGCTTGGGGAGGTGTGCAGAGGGCACAAGGTTCAGTTTTCAGGAGTTAATACCTCCCGAAGGACAAGGAGGCCTTAGTCACAAAACTAGTGTGTGTTCTAAGCAGAGCCAGACGAAACCATGGCATCACACAAGCAAGGCACATACCTTACAGCCAAACCTCTCTGGGATGGAGTCAGTTCTTCATCCTTTCGAAACATCCCTGAGAAACGAAAATAAGTACTCTGATTAATTAGGATTTCTCCCCCAGAATGTCATTTTTTTGCTATTCACACTTTCCTCATCTGAAATTCATACTCCATTCCCAATTTTGATGTAATGATTGTTCCTTTCTCTCCCATGGCAACACAGATACAATCTTGGGAAAAGATCTCTATAAGATAGATAACATACTGTCCAGGAAGAAATGTCACTAAAATCTAATTCCTCTCTCATGAAAATTATCAACAGGCTTGGCGCCTATGGCTCAAGCAGCTAAGGCGCCAGCCACTACACCTAAGGTGGTGGGTTCCAATCCAGCCTGGGCCTGCCAAACAACAATGATGGCTGCAACCAAAAAATAGCCGGGTGTTGTGGCGGGCGCCTGTGGTCCCAGCTACTTGGGAGGCAGAGGCAGGAGACTTGCTTGAGCCCAGGAGTTGGAGGTTGCTGTGAGCAGTGAAGCCATGGCATTCTACCCAAGGGGACAGCTTGAGGCTCTGTCTCAAAAAAAAAAAAAAAAAAAAAAAGAAAAAAGAAAAGAAAAGAAAATTATCAACAAATTAAAAAATTTATTATCCTGGGGCAGCGCCAGTGACTCAAAGGAGTAGGGTGCTAGCTCCATATACCGGAGTGGCAGGTTCAAACGCAGCCCTGGCCAAAAACTGCAAAATAATATAATAATAAAATAATAAAACAATTATTATCCTTAAAACTAAATGCTATGACTTTTCAAAAAGGAGCATTCAAATTTTTCTACTGTTGGATGATTTAAATGATTTGATATTCATAAAAAGGATTATCACAGCCTTATATGTAATAGCAGAAAAACAAAAAATAACCTACACAGACAAAAACTAGGGAATGAGAAAGTAAATAATTATACATCTACTTTTGACAATTATATAAAAAACAAAATTCTGCCTCATAAGAAGACAAAGGAAGCACATCAAATATTAATTTAAAAGGGGGGGATGGGCTGGTCACTGTGCCTCACACCTATAGTCCCAGTACTTTTGCTTAAAGCCAGGAGTTTGAGACCAGCCTAGGCAACATAGTGAAACCCCATCTCTTAAAAAAAATTAGTGGGCCATAGTGGCATGTGCCTGTAGTCCTAGCTATGACTGTGCCACTGCACTTGAGCCTGGGCAACAGAGTGAGACTCTCTCTCAAAAAAACAAAACAAACAAACAAACAAAAGACAAGGTCTGGCTTTGAGGAGTGTTGTGGGGAGGGACATAGTAGATTATTTTTTCTTTGAAAAATACAAGTAAGTCCATGTACCTACTTCTGGTAATCAGAAGGTAACGATAACACTTAAGACGACAACTGACAACTGACGGGGGCGGGGCGGGGGGGCAAAGCATGCTCAGGAGGTCAGCCCCAAAGGCGGGGACTGCTGCTTTGGGGAATTCCGCTTTGCGCCCATCTCAGATACTCACACTGGTGTCTACCCTTTCCTAAAAAAAGAAAATCTTTAGAAATGAGGATCATAATTCATTTTTTAAAAGCTGTTTATCCTTTTTTCCCTCATCCTTTCACCAAACAAGTAGCATGTTAACAGCTTCATCTGTGATTTCAAGCTTTGCTATATAAAATATTTTATTAAGAGCTCAGCGCCCATAGCACAGTGGTTATGGTGCCAGCCACATACACCGAAGTTGGCAAGTTCGAACCCTATCGGGGCCACGTAACCAACAATGACAACTGCAACAAAAAATAGCCAGGCGTGGTGGCGGGTGCCTGTAGTCCCGGCTACTTGGGAGGCTGAGGCAAGAGAATCGTTTGAGCCCAAGAGTTTGAGGTTGCTGTGAGCTGTGATGCCACAGAACTCTACTAAGGGTGACAGAAAAATGTGTTAGAAGTCTACATGCAGAAGTCTAACCACCTTTCTCAGCTCAAAATTTGGAAACTTGCCAACAGAATGCTGAAAAATCAATTAAGGACAAGTCCAGCCAAGTGCAAATCATGCAGTCCAATATGAAGACTGACATGACGGCCCACTGCGGGGGAGGCCGTGGCCCTGCCTGCCGGCTGCTGCCGCAGCTTAGCAGCTAGCACTGGCACTCCAGTGATGCTCCACGCTGCTCAGTTAGCCCAAACACACTGCTTTCTCACTGTATTAATGGTGTGTTGCATTTTTTACTGCTAAGTAGATATGTGGGAGTCAGGAATGATGGTGATATACACAAACTTTTGTTTCATGCATAAATTATCAAAAATGCTATATAAGGGGCAGCACCTATGGCTCAGTGAGTAAGGCACTGGCCCTATATACCAAGGCTGTCGGGTTCAAACCCAGCCTTGGCCAAACTGCAACAGAAAATAGCCAGGCGTAGTGGCAGGTGCCTGTAGTCCTACATACACAGGGGATTGAGGCAAGAGAATTGCCTAAGCCCAAGAGCTGGAGGTTGCTGTGAGCTATGATGTCATAGCACCCTACTGAGGCTGAAAAAGTGAGGCTCTGTCTCACAAAAAAAAAAAAAATGCTCGGCACCTGTAGCTCAGTGGCTAGGGCGCCGGCCATATACACTGGGGCTGTGTGTTCAAACCCCAGCCTAGGCCTGCTAAATGACAATGACAACTACACAAAGAAAATAGCCAGGCGTTGTGGTGGGCGCCTGTAGTCCCAGCTACTTAGGAGGCTGAGGCAAGAGGATCACTTAAGGCCAAGAGTTTGAGGTTGCTGTGAGTTGTGATACACAGCACTCTACTCAGGGTGACATAATGAGACTCTGTCTCAAAAAAAAAAAAGCTATATAAAATTACCTTTAGGCAATGTGTGTAAGGTATGCATGAAACATAAATGAACCTTGAGTTTAGACTTGGGTTTCATTCCCAAGGCATCTCATTATGCATATGCAAAATCCAAGCAAATCCAAAATACAAAAGACAACCTGTACGAGTACCCTTGTGGCTAACAGGAGTCTTACTGTGAAATGACATCAATGAAGCCTCTCGGAAGAAAATCAGCCACGCCATCCCTAAAGGCCACATAACAAGTCAGATTTCACAATAAAACACACCACCAGGCTGGCTGTCCTTGTCACCCATCCTAAGCCCTCAGCAATCTCACACACATAAATTCAAACTAGAAGGGTAGTGTAGGCTCTACTGTGCAAGGGGATGAAATATCTTAAAAACCATGTCCAGAAATTTTCCAAGATAAAATAACATCTGCTCCCTCAAGCTGTAACTGTGAAAGATGGTACTTGGCAGTTGAGAAATAGTTATATATAAATTATTTGGCTTCACCTAAGAGTGGTCTAGAACCAAAAAGATTGTGCAGACAAGAATTAATGTAGTCCTAAGACTGCTATCCTTAGAAAGACTTGCTTGTAAGGTTAGCCTGTGGTTGTTGTCTGGAAACTTGGATGATAGATAGTTCTTCATACTGTTATAAAATAAAATGTTCCCTATCCAGGCATCCTCAAACTATGGCCCCCGCCGAGGACATTTATCCAGCCTGCTGGGTGTTTTTGTCACCGCTGCCTATCCTGCTTAGCAGCCAACTTGTCCCAGGGTCGCAGTCTGGACCTCCAATGGTGTGAGGGACAATGAACTGGCCCCCTGTTTAAAAAGTTGAGGACCCCTGAGCCCTAGACTATGCCAACATTATGATTTATTCTGAACAGCCCCTTCCCTTCCTGGAACCTGGAACTTTGGTAAATGTTAGGCAGTAGATGCCCACGGAACCAGCCCCCAATAAACCTTTGGGTACTGAGTGTCTAATGAGCTTCCCTCCTAGACATTCCACAGGTGTGGTCACCACTCTTTGCCAGGGGGATTGAGTGTGTTCTCTGTCACTCTGCTGGGAAAGACTCTTGGAAACTTGTGCCTGGCTTCTCTAGACTTCACTGCAGGTGCCTCTGCCCTTTACTATCTTTTCTTATTTTATATTATTCTTATTTATATTATTTATTTTATATTTCTTATATTTTTCTGTAATAAATCTTAGCCAGAAATTTAACTGCATGCTAAGTCCTACGAATTACTAAATTAGAGTGGTCTTAGAGTTCCTCCACAAACAGATAATAAAGTCTGGCTGAGAAAACACCAACAGGGTCCAGTCCCTCCCGACGGGGCAGGGGTGGGGCAGGCCTGTAGTGCACTGTGCAGGAGCCTGTACTCAATCAAACTGGGGGAAGAACCATGTGAAAAGCTGAAGGGTATGCACGCCTCAAAACTTATCAAAGTCAATCAAAATCCAAACTGTTTAAAGAGATAATTACCACTAATTCCACTTAAGAGAACAGGTCACAAAATAGGGTTCTCTCATATTCTGAGTTGAACACATGTCGTCAGAAAAAGCCCTCTAAGGTGGATCATGTCATAGGTTTGACAAATGAGAAACCAAAGCGGAACGTGAACTGGAATCTGAGCCTTCACCTGCCCAGCCTCCCCCACAGCATCACGTTGCCTCCTGGGGAGAATGTTCCACTGAGAAAGACAGAAACATTTGCTATTTCATAGCAGACTTGATTGAACAAGTATTAGAGATTTTTTAAAAAAAATAATGAATCTATCTCCGCCCCTGCAAAGCAAAGGAGTTAATTTTGTTTGTTAGAAGCTAAAGGGAAGGCCAAGTACAGTGGTTCACATCTATAATTACAGCACTCTGGGGGCAAAGGTGGGAGGACCACTTGAGTTCAGGAGTTCGAGACCAGTCTGAGCAACAGCAAAACTCCATTTCTAAAAAAACAAAATCAGCTGGACACATGTCTATAGTCCCAGCTACTTGGGAGGCTGAGGCAGGAGGACTGCTTGAGGCTGCAGTGAGCTATGATGACCCTATTGCATTCTAGCCCATAAGGGAAGTCCTGGAGAACAGAGGTAAGAAAGATAGAGGAATATTCTTAACTCTGCTTAGAGTTATTAAAGTGTACTTGTTTTCCTTAAGTGTTGTAATTATGAATTCACTTGAGTAACAAAAAACAAAACTGTGGATTTAGTCATATGACCTGCATGACTAACAACTTAGTGCGGGAGTAAGACCCTGTCTGTCTCAAAAACATACTGTCTGGCTCTGCGCCTGTGGCTCAATCGGCTAAGGCGCCAGCCACGTACACCTAAGGTGGCGGGTTCGAATCCCCAGCCTGGGCCCGCCAAACAACAAGGATGGCTGTAACCAAAAAATGGCCGGGTGTTGTGGCGGGTGCCTGTGGTCCCAGCTACTTGGGAGGCGGAGGCAGGAGACTCGCTTGAGCCCAGGAGTTGGAGGTTGCTATGAGCTGTGATGGGGGATAGCTTGAGGCTCCATCTCAAAAAAAACCCAAAAAACAAAACAAAACAAAAAAAAACATAGTGTCCTTACAATCTTGTCAAGGCTGATGATCAAGGGAAAGCCTGGCTAGGGAATGGGCAAAGGACAGGTCAATGTCTACCTGGGGTTAAGCCCATCTCTTAGGCTACATATAAACGACTGTCCTAACAGAGATGCTTCTTCAATCTTTGAAGAAATCAGAGTCTAAATCTTACAACTTACAGTCCAGACTGCTACTCATTTCCTATGACTAACACATGTGCATTCACTGAAGATATGAAGATATAAATACAGTAGTACCTCTGTATGGAGGTGGTCGACATAAGGAACTAGACTGGTATGTACACATGGTACATGCCTGGTCTATGAAAATTAGATCAGCTTAAGGAGGGGGCCAACTACAGAGGTTCTACTGTATAAGAAAAATGTATGTAAATATGTAATTATGCATCTGAGTATATACAGGAGGGGGGGTGGGGGAAACATACAAATTACAATAAAAATAAATTTAACACAGAGAAGCAGAAATTAATAAAATTTGATTCAGACCATGATCTATTTCTTTTACATTTTACATTGTTAGTAATGCAGGTCATATGACTAAATCCACACTTTTATTTTTTGTCACTCAAGTGAATTCACAATCAAAACACTTAAGGAAAACAAGTACACTTAAACTCCAAGCAGAGTTGAGTATATTCCTCTATCTTACCTCTATCCTCCATCCCTTCCCTTCCCTCTAATAGAGAACAAAAAGTTATGGTAATATCTGAAGCAAAAGATTATTTAAATAGGATTTTTTCCAGCAATGGAAAATTAATTTCAAAATTCTTACCATCATGAATTTCATAAGCCAAACTAGTGATCTTCTGGGTAATGATCATCATTGGGCTGTAACAAGATAAAAAGAAACTTTTTTAAAAGAAGAAAATTAGAACAATACTTATGATGCATGAAAAGAAGTTTATTCTGTTAACAGACTACAAATCTTGACATCCTTCACATAAGCGACCTCTAAGGGATTTCAAACAGCTACCTCAAGGGCTATGTATTGGGGACGGAGATAGGGCAATCACACTTTCTCCTTTGCTTTGCTTTGAGAAGAAAACAGAACAAAAAGATTCTACTCCTAAAAAAAAATCACCTGCAAGCCAGTGACCTGGTCCCTCCTCATTGTTCACATGCTAGGGAACAAGGCCAGAAGCACACAGGCCTGAGGACAGGGGTGGGGTGGGGGAGGCCGTCCGAGCTGGACTCAGTACTTCCCTTTACTAACCATTGCCTCTTGCCTCTGAATGGAAATGTGGGAAACAGGTTGCCTTAGAAAAGGAGAATGAGTAGAAATTAGGAATATAGGTGGGAACTGTGAGAGGAACAAATCAGAATGAGAGAAACCGGAAAAGAGAAGGACAGCCTTCCACGTCCCTGGTGCAAGGGGTCAAAGACCCTAAAGATGGCCCTGGAGTGCTGAAGTGCTAAAGCCATGACACAGTTAAAGAAGAGAGGACTTTCAAATCATGTCACAAGGAAGAAAATGGCAATATTTACCCATACCTTATAATTGCTATAAATGAAAGATTCACTTGGAAAGGAAAAGAAAAAAAAAGAAAGCCACCAGGATTCATTTTATCCTTGAACTATTCACATTAGCTTACAGACAGTATAAAAGAACAATTAACCCTAAGTTATTTTTTTTTTGAAACTGTAGTGAAACCAAACTATGTTTTGAATAAAGGGAGAATGTGCTCTCTGTACGTTCAGCGTTTACATTTCATGGACTCCTCACACGTTGTGGAGCACACAGAACCACCCCCCCCTCACCCAAAGAAAGGGTCCTCGAGGTCAGCCACACAGACAAGGGTGGCAGGGGAGGCTCTGACCCCAGCAGCCAAGTGCCCCTCACCAGCCCACACTGATCAGGGAACACTCCTTAGCGTCCTCTGCGCTCTCTGGCAAAATAGCAATGCCTTTAAACAGGTCAAGAAAGGAAGTGACTTCTCACAGGGCTCGTGTACCGCAGCAAGGCTTTGTTGTAAACATTGCTACCTCTGGAAATTAACTTCCAGCTCATTCTCCTCACCTAACAGGCAAGGTCTCATAAATGACAACTGTTAATAAACTTCAAGTACTTATGGGGGATTTCTCGGAGGTTCATTTAAAGGTCAGTTCTAGGCTCGGCGCCTGTGGCTCAATCGGCTAAGGCACCAGCCACATACACCTAACGTGGTGGGTTCGAATCCCCAGCCTGGGCCCGCCAAACAACAATGACAGCTGCAACCAAAAAATAGCCAGGCGTTGTGGCGGGCACCTGTGGTCCCAGCTACTTGGGAGGCTGAGGCAGGAGACTCGCTTGAGCCCAGGAGTTGGAGGTTGCTGTGAGCTGTGATGCCACGACACTCTACCCAGGGAGAGAGCTTGAGGCTCAGTCTAAAAAAAAAAACTCTGGGCGGCACCTGTGGCTCAAGGGAGTAGGCGCTGGCCCCATATGCGAGAGGTGGTGGGTTCAAACCCAGACCCCAGCCAAAAACTGCAAAAAAAAAAAAAAAGAAAGAAAGAAAGAAAGAAAAACTTAAGGCTCGGCGCCTGTGGCTCAAGTGGCTAAGGCGCCAGCCATATACACCTAAGGTGGCGGTTCGAATCCAGCTTGGGCCCGCCAAAACAACAATGATGGCTGCAACCAAAAAATAGCTGGGCATTGTGGCGGGCGCCTGTAGTCCCAGCTACTTGAGAGGCTGGGGCAGGAGACTCGCTTGAGCCCAGAAGTTGGAGGTTGCTGTGAGCTGTGATGCCATGGCACTCTACCCAGGGGGGGCAGCTTGAGGCGCTGTCACAAAAAAAAAAAAAAAAACCTTAAAATAGCCGGGCATTGTGGCTGGCGCCTGTAGTCCCAGCTACTCGGGAGGCTGAGGCAAGAGAATCGCCTATGCCCAGGAGTTGGAGATTGCTGTGAGCTGTGTGACGCCACGGCACTCTACCGAGGGCAATAAAGTGAGACTCTGTCTCTACAAAAAAATATATATAAGGGCAGCGCCTGTAGCTCAAAGAAGTAGGGTGCCAGCCCCATATGCCAGAGGTGACAGGTTCAAACCCAGCCCCGGCTAAAAAAAAAAAAAAAAAAAACGGCTCGGCACCTGTGGCTCAAGTGGCTAAGGAGCCAGCCACATACACCTAAGGTGGCGGATTTGAATCCAGCCCGGACCTGCCAAACAACAATGATGGCTGCAGCCAAAAAGTAGCTGGGCATTGTGGCGGGCACCTGTGGTCCCAGCTACTTGGGAGGCTGAGGCAGGAGACTCACTTGAGCCCAGGAGTTGGAGGTTGCTGTGAGCTATGAAACCACCGCACTCTACCCAAGGGGACAGCTTGAGGCTCTGTCTCAAAAAAAAAAGAAAAGAAAAGAAAGGAAAAACTGGGTGGCGCCTGTGGCTCAGTGAGTAGGATGCCAGCCCCATATCCCGAGGGTGGTGGGTTCAAACCCTGCCCCGGCCAAACTACAACAAAAAAATAGGCAGGCACTGTGGCAAGTGCCTGCATTCCCAGCTACTTGGGAGGCTGAGGCAAGAGAATCACCTAAGCCCAAGAGCTGGATGTTGCTGTGAGCTATGACACTATAGCACTCTACACAGGGAGACAAAGCTAGACTCTGTCTTGAAAAAAAAAATAGAAAAACTGAAGCCAGAGGATCACTTGAGCCCAAGAGTTGGAGGTTGTTGTGAGCTATGATGCTATGGCTCTCTGCCCAGGGTGACAGCTTGAAACTCTCTCTCTCTTCTTTTTTTTTTTTTTTTTTGTTTGTTTTTTGAGACCCAGCCTCAAGCTATTCCCCTGGTAGAGTGCTGTGGCATCACAGCTCACAGCAACCTCCTACTCGTGGGCTCAAATGAGTCTCCTGCCTCAGCCTCCCAAGTAGCTGGGACCACAGGCGCCTGCCACAACACCAGCTATTTTTTGGTTGCAGCCATCATTGTTGTTTGCAGGCCTAGGGTGGATTTGAACCTGCCAGCTTAGGTGTATGTGGCTGGCACCTCAACCACTTGAGCCACAGGCGCCAAGCCGAAACTCTCTTTTAAAAAAAAAAGGCTTGGTGCCTGTGGCTCAAGTGGCTAAGGCGCCAGCCGTATACCCCTAAGGTGGCGGTTTTGAATCCGGCCCGGGCAGCCAAACAATTATGGATGCAACCAAAAAATAGCTGGGCATTGTGGCGTGTGCCTGTGGTCCCAGCTACTTGAGAGGCTGAGGCAGGAGACTCTCTTGAGCCCTGGAGTGGGAGGTTGTTGTGAGCTGTGATGCCACGGCATTCTACCAAGGGGGACAGCTTGAGGCTCTGTCTCAAACAAAAAAAAAAAAAAAATTACATTTAGTAATCAAGGATTTTAGAGAATTTCAAAAGATTTTTAATTCATGTAAATATTTTGATCGAGTTTCTCTAAATTCAAAAGCATAATAAAACCTAAGGGAAAAGCTAGCTATTGTTTTAACTTTATTTTATTTTATTTTTTTTTTACAGCTTTGGCTGGGGCTGGGTTTGAACCCACCACCTCTGGCATATGGGGCCAGCGCCCTACTCACTGAGCCAAAGGCACCACTCTATTGTTTTAACTTTAAAGAGAGTAATCATGATGTCCAAAGAACTTTATTTGCTATCATAATTGTTATTCTTACTCAGGTTCTTAACTCTATATCAATTGCCTCCAAAGCAAATCAAAATGTGTATATTGTACTGGGTGCGGTGCTTCACACCTGTAATCCTAGCACTCTGGCAGGCTGAGGCAGGTGGATTGCTTGAGCTCACCAGTTCCAGACCAGCCTGAGCAAGATTGAGACCCCTGTCTCTAGTAAAAAGTAGAAAAAGTAGCTTGGCATTGTGGCAAGTGCCTGTTGTCCCAACTACTTCGGAGTCTGAGGCAAGAGGATTGCTTGAGCCCCCAAATTTGAGGTTGTTGTGAGCTCTGATGAAGCCATCGCACTCTAGCCAGGGTGACAGAATGAGACTATCTTACATATAAAAATAAAGTATATGTGAGAATCCACTATTTTGACATCCAGGGGGTAAGAACTATGGTGTTCCTGGATCTAATCTCCTGTGGTTTCTGAGGGAGGGTTGTATATTCTGGGTATCTACCACTTCCTTCCTTTCTGTCATTCTCTCTAACCAACTCCACTTAGACTCTCACCCTAACCAGTGTACTGAAATTTCCTGTCATGTCGCTAATGTCTGACATAGACACAAGGGTGCTGTGCTGGCAGGCCCCAGGACTGCAGGATGCAAGTTCCATGATGGAAATTTGTCTGCTTTGTTCACTGATGTATCTCCAGTTTAGTGAGTAGGGCGCTGGTCCCATATACTGAGGGTGGCAGGTTCGAACCCGGCTCCGGCCAAAATGCCAAAAAAAAATAGCCGAGTGTTGTGGTAGGCACCTGCAGTCCCAGGTACTCAGGAGACTAAGGCCAGATAATTGCCTAAGCCCAGAAGCTGGAGGTTGCTGTGAGCTGTGACGGCACAGCACTCTAGCGAGGGTGACAAAGTGAGACTCCGTCTCAAAAAAGATATATAAATAGGGCAGCACCTGTGGCTCAAGGAGTGGGGTGACCTCGCTGACCTCCATATACAGGAGGTGGCGGGTTCAAACCTGGCACCGGCCAAAAACAGCAAAAAAAAATAAATTAATTAAATAAATTCTGGGCAGTGCCTGTGGCTCAGTGGGTAGGGCGCTGGCCCCATATTCTGAGGGTGGTGGGTTTGAACCTGGCCCTGGCCAAACTGCAACAAAAAAATAAACGGGCATCGTGGCAGGCGTCTGTAGCCCCAGCTACTCAGGAGGCTGAGGCAAGAGAATTGCCTAAGCCCAGAAGTTGGAGGTTGCTGTGAGCTGTGATGCCACAGCACCCACGGCACTCTATGAGGGTGATAAAGTGAGACTCTGTCTAAAATAAATAACTAAATAAATCCTCTCCCCCTCAATACCATCAAGATTTAGCTCTCAGTTCAAGAGTTTGATTGAGAGGCTTCAAAGGATGAAAAGGGCTCAGAGACACAAACAAGCCAAGATAAATTGAGTTCCTCGGGCTACTAGAGCAATCTGAGATACCAGGGGGAGCTGAGCAGTTTCCTTTCCATTTGTAGACTGTCTGGTCTCTCTACAGAAAGGAACGGCTTCAGAGAGGAGATAGTCCCAGAGGTTTACAGGAGGGAAATTCATATCTGGCCATCCAGAACACCAACCCAGGGGTTGCTTCTTACAAGAGGCTAGCATAAAGCAAAGATGCAAACAGCCTGAGCCCTCCAGTATACCCTTATGCCAAGTCAAAGTGGGACTGGAGGATCCCGCATTCCTGAGGCTGAAAAGGAATGAAACAAAAGCAAAAACAAAACATCATGACCCTTATGGGCACAGGGGGAATGGTGCCCGCTCCCACGCCAGAGACCTTGTTTCCCTATGTGCACAGGTTTTTTCCCTGCTGGGTGAAGTTAGGCCAGAGGGCGATGATTTCTGCTGCTTGCCTGGAAATATAGTTTTTCAGGAGACAGGGTAAAAGGGCCTTTTTCAAAACTTTGGCATAAGAAGGCACGACTTGTGTTGAGTCCAAAACAATCCTCATGCTCAAACAGACACTAAATGCACACTTCACCCTTGCCTTAGCTTCCATTACATCCATAATTTGCCGCCCCCGCCCCCCACCCCTCGGTCCTCCCAAATCCCAGAAGTCGCCGCTCTCTGTTTGGGCCAAGCTACCTCTTTTCTACTTGCTGGTTTGTTGGCCGATCTGTCCAATCGTACGTGTGCTCTTTGTCGGTTCCCGGAGTGCATTGCGGCTGTAATGGCTGCCCCCAGGAGGCGCGGGTTTGGGCTTGTTCGATCGCTGTTAAGGGTTTTGCAGCTGGGTCCCCACGTCCCAGGGGAGCGGGTAACCCCGCTCCCCTCGATATTATACTGTCAACGGAGGTGCGTGTCTTGTGTCTCGGCTGCCACTATATGTGGTCCCCGCTTGGCTTCGGCTTCTCGTCAGTATGGCCAGGGCTCAGCCCTGGACCATTTTCTTGGATTCCCTCAGCCCGACAGTTTGCTGACTCCTTGCGTCCCTGCGGTGTCCATACACGGAGGTAAAGGGCTCTAATAGGTGTGCCCCCAAACTGTCATATTTCTAGCACTGAAACCTTTCAGTCTCTGAGGATATAGTCTTTGGCGGTAGAGGAAACCATTTTAAGCCCCCCCCCACCCCGGGATGGGAGAAGTGAAGAGTCTTACAGGAGAGAGAGATTAATGTTATAAGACTTTGGGGGTGAGATGGATCTGATCTGGTCACAACCAAATATGCTCATGAAAGAGCACAAGATTGAAGGGCAACAGACTAACTATGAGTAGCTCTTTGCCGCCACATGGAAAGCAAACTTGAACCAATAAATACATGTTGAGCATCATCTACTTGTTAAGACACAGTTATGCTTGGAAAATAGCACACTTTATTCTTCAAGTACCTTCAAGTCTGGTAGGGAGGCTGTAGCCGCGAACTGGTAATTTGAGTAATTCGTTGTCATAGGGAGCTAATACAGAAAGACTGAGAACACTTGCAGAGTCTTTACAGCACTCTTAGAGTGAGATAATGCTAGCTGGGGAAATTTCTACCTTTCAGCCGAGCGAGGTGGCTCACCTGTAATCCTAGTACTCTGGTAGGCCAAGGCAGGTAGATTGCCTGAGCTCACGAGTTCGAGACTAGCCTGAGCAAAAGTGAGACTCCATCTTTATTAAAAATAGAAAAACTGGCTCGGCGCCTGTGGCTCAATCGGCTAAGGCGCCACGTACACCTAAGGTGGCAGGTTCGAATCCCCAGCCCAGGCCCGCCAAACAACAATGATGGCTGCAACCAAAAAATGGCCAGGCGTTGTGGCGGGTGCCTGTGATCCCAGCTACTTGGGAGGCTGAGTCAGGTGACTCGCTTGAGCCCAGGTGTTCGAGGTTGCTATGAGCTGTGATGCCATGGCACTCTACCCAGGGGGATAGCTTGAGGCTCCGTCTCAAAAAAAAAAAAAAATAGAAAAACTAGCTTGGCGCCTGTGCTCAAGTGGCTAAGGCGCCAGCCACATACACCTAGGATGGCGGGTTTGAGTCCAACCCAGGCCGCCAAACAATGACGGCTGCAACGAAAAAATAGCCAGGCATCGTGAAGGACACCTGTGGTCCCAGCTACTTGGGAGGCTAAGGCAGGAGACTCACTTGAGCCCAGGAGTTGGTTGCTGTGAGCTGTGATGCCACGGCACTTAACCCAGGGCGACAGCTTGAGGCTCTGTCTCAAAAAAAAAATAGAAAAACTGAGGCAAGAGGATTGCTTCAGCCCGAGTTGGAGGTTGCTGTGAGCTATGACACCATAGCACTCTACCCAGGGCAACAGTTTGAGACTGTCTCAAAAAAAAAAAAAAATAGCACCCATAGCTCAGTGGGTAGTGTGCTGGCCACATACACGGAGGCTGGCAGGTTTGAACCCAGCCTGGGCCAGCTAAAACAACAATGGCCAAAAAAAAAAAAAAAAATAGCCATGGTGTTACAGCAGGAGCCTATAGTCCCAGCTACTTGGGAGGCTGAGGCAAGAGAATCACCTAAGCATTTGAGGTTGCTGTGAGCTGTGATGTCACAGCACTTTACTGAGGGGAACATAGTAAGACTCTGTCTCAAAAAAAGGAAAAAAAGCCCAGAAAAATAATATCTGCCTTTCTTTAGTCCACCTGTACTTTGTACATGTCGGCACAGCTGCACAATAACTGAGCATCTGTTAAGTGCCAGGCTTTGTGTTGAGTGGTTTTACAGTTTGCCAATCTTCAAAAGAAAGTTATATGTGGGTCAGTACCCACATATAGTGGTACCATTAGTAACATCTCCATTTTATTTTTATTTATTTATTTTGTCTTTTGAGACAGAGCCTGAAGCTGTCACCCTGGGTAGAGTGCGGTGGCATCACAGCTCACAGCAACCTCCAACTCCTGGGCTCAAGCGATTCTCCTGCCTCTGCCTCCCAAGTAGCTGGGACTACAGGTGCCTGCCATAATGTCCAGCTATTTTTTTGTTACAGTTTGGCCTGGGACGGGTTCAAACCCACCACCCTCAGTATATGGGGCTGGCGCCCTATTCACTGAGCCACAGGCACCGCCCAACGTCTCCATTTTATAACTAAGCAAAATAAGGGGCTTTGAGAGGTTGGAGAATTTGATAAACTTATGTAAATTTAGGACCAGATTAGGTCTCAAAGTCAGGTCTAAGTGACTTGAACCTGGTGCTGTATTCCCTTTGTGGGTGGGCAGGAGTAAGCACATGGTAGGGAATCCAGATTCCACCATGTCCCATCTAACTCCTCCCTCCACCTACACACAGATGAGCAGGAACTCCTCTTGGTTCATTGCCCTGACATGCCTGAGAATTCCCGGGTCCTACGAGTGGTTCTCCTGGGAGCTCCAAATGCAGGGAAGTCAACACTCTCCAATCAACTACTGGGCCGAAAGGTATGCTTCACCCTTGCTTCTACCCTTTTCATCTCTCACTTCTTGTTGTGCCTTTATGGATGGTTCTTGAGGAATTTGGGATTTTTTGTTTCTGGCAGGTGTTTCCTGTCTCAAAGAAGGTGCACACCACTCGTTGTCAAGCTCTGGGTGTCATCACAGAGAAGGAAGCACAGGTGGTAAGTACCTACAAAGGGAGTAGGTATATGATGCTTAGGTTCACTTATCTGCAGGAAGAGGGTTTCCTCCTCCTTCAGGCCTGGTGTAGTTCTGCCTCTACCTCCTTTCCTATGGCATCTATTTAGAAAGGTCTTATTTCCTCTTTACTGCTTCCTAATCTTCCACGTATTAACAACTATCATATTCCTCCTGGATCCCATCTAAAACTAAAACAAAGCTGAAAGGTAAAAAATTTAAAGTCAGTGGGTGGTGCCTGTGGCTCAGTGAGTAGGACGCCGGCCGCATATACTGAGGGTCGTGGGTTCAAACCCGGCCCCGGCTGAACTGCAACCAAAAAATAGCCAGGCATTGTGGCAGGTGCCTGTAGTCCCAGCTACTCAGGGGTAGCTGAGGCAAGAGAATTGCTTAAGTCCAAGAGTTGGAGGTTGCTGTGAGCTATGTGACGCCACAGCACTCTACCGAGGGCAACAAAGTGAGACTCTGTCTCTATAAAAACAAAATTTAAAGTCGGTAACAGTATGGTCAAGAAGAGAGGGTAGGCTCCTGACAAGGATGGTCTCTCGGCTCAGTGCCCATTGCACAGTGGTTATGGTGCTGGCCACATGGCACTGAGGGTGGTGAGTTTGAACCTGGCCCGGGGCCAGCTGAACAACAATGACAACTGCAACAAAACAATAGCTGGGTGTTGTGGCAGGAGCCTGTGGTCCCAGCTACTTGAGAGACTGAGGCAAAAGAATCGCTTAAGCCCAGGAGTTGGAGGTTGCTATGAGCTGTGAGACCACTATACTCTATGGAGGGTGACATAGTGAGACTCTGTCACAAAAAAAAAAAAAAGAAAGGGGTGGTCTCTCACATCTCAGTACTAATCGTTCCTCCTGGGATGTGAATATCTCTCTTTCCTGATTTTAGATTCTATTGGACACACCTGGCATTATCAATCCTGTTAAACGGAAGAGGTAATGGCTCTGGAAATAGGTGGGACTATGTGGTCAATCAAAAAGTACTGAAAGGTGGGGGGAGATTCCATCATTGGGCTTGAAAAACTCCCTTACCACACTCCATCCCTCATCAGGATTGCCTAAGTCATGAGACCCTTTCTGACTGATATATTTCTGCTCCTCAGGCACCACCTGGAACCCTCTTTGTTGGAAGATCCATGGAAGAGCATGGAATCTGCTGATCTCGGTTAGGCTCAGAATGGGAATCTGAAACCCAGTTTTTAGGTTACCAAAGTTTCATTGCTGGTAGTTTAGGGAATGGGAGCTGGCCAAACCCCATACTAGGGAAGTTTTTGTGGGGGGCAGGAAGAAGAGAAATCACATCCTTGTCCTTTTCCTGCTTTCCTATCTTGCAGTTATTGTTCTTGTGGATATCTCAGACAAGTGGACTCGGAACCAGCTCAACCCCCAGGTGCTCCAGTGTTTGACTCAGTTCTCCCAGGTCCCTAGCATCCTTGTCATGAATAAGGTGAGCACCAGCCACCTGAGGAAGGAGGCTACTTTAAGACCCCCATCTTGCTGACCATATAACTTTTGCCCATCCACCATGTCCAGGTAGATTGCCTGAAGAAAAAGTCACTTCTCCTGGAGCTTACAGCAGCCCTCACGGAAGGGGTGGTCAATGGCAAAAAGCTAAAGATAAAGCAAGCCTTCCGCTCAAACCCTGGTACAGGTGACCTGAGCCCCACAGCTAAGGACCAAAACACACAGTCTGTGGAAAGCCCTCAGAGAATTGGCTGGCCCCACTTCCAGGAGATCTTCATGTTGTCAGCCCTAAGCCAGGAGGATGTGAAAATACTAAAGGTCAGTTAGCTTCAGCCATTGCCCTTGGTTTCAACCATGTGAAGACAGGCCTCCCATTTCCTCCTAAAAGCCAAAGTGAGTAGGAAAGTTCTGCTTGGGATTGAAATGCCCACCTTCTCCCTCTGTGCCCACAGAATTACCTCCTGGCACAGGCAAAGCCCGGGCCCTGGGAGTTCCACAGTGGAGTCCTCACAAGCCAGACACCTGAAGAGATCTGTGCCAACATCATCCGAGCGAAGCTCCTAGAATATCTGCCACAGGAGGTGCCCTACAATGTGCAGCAGGTGCTAGATAGAGTGAAGGGATCTGGGGGATCTATACCACACCCCCAAGAGCATTACAGCTGGGTCCCAGGGAGGCCAGGATCTGACTAATTTTGATATCTTCCTGCACAGAAGACAGTGTTGTGGGAAGAGGGACCAAGTGGGGAGCTGGTGATTGAACAGAAGCTTCTGGTACCCAAAGAATCTCATGTGGTAAGAGGCTGTTATAGAACTTCTGGGCTCAAATGATCCTTCTGCCTTAGCCTCCTAAGTAGCTGGGACTACAGGTGTGTTCCTGGCTTCCATGTTGTTCTCTTTTGCATACCCTCAGAAGCTCCTGATTGGTCCAAAAGGCCACCTGATCTCCCAGATTGCACAGGAGGTGGGCTGTGACCTCATGGACATCTTCCTCTGTGATGTTAAGATCCGTCTCTCTGTGAAGCTCATCAAGTGATCACTGCCTGCTGCCCCTCCCAAAGCATGCCACCACAAGCCACTGGCAGGAACTAACCAGAACTGCCCCCGGCTCAGGGACCGGCAGGGACAGGTGAAGGGAATGGACACTGACTGGCTATCATCTGGCCTTGCCCTGCTGAGGTTGCACAGCTGTGTGTCCTGCTGAGAGGAAAACACCTGCCATAACTCAGTTCCCAGGCAGTTCCTCTACTACTGGGAAGTAGCTATGTAGGTCAAAAGTTAGCCCCTTGATGGAAACTGTGCCACCTGACCTCCAGCTGACAGTGGATTAGACTTTCTCACTAAGTTGCCATCATTAGCAAGGAGGAAGAGATCTTTGTATTCTTCCCCCTGTTCTTCCAACTTGAAGCTGTATAAGGACCTGTGTTTCCTGAGTGATGTAGTGCCTCCCACCCCATCCCTCTCCCCAGTCTTGGATCATAATAAAGTTACAAGACAGGCATTCAGGTTCTCATCTTTATTTTTTTATAACAGGACAGAGAAAAGATTTCTTTCTTTCTTTTTTTTTTTTTTTTTCTTGAGACAGATTTTAAGTCACAGCAACCTGAAACTCCTGGGTTCAAGTGATCCTACTGCCTCAGCCTCTGTATAGGCATGCGCCACCACACCCAGCTAACTTTTATTTTGAAACAGTCTCATGCTGCCACTCTGGGTAGAGTGTTGTGGCACCATAGCTCACAGCAACCTCAAACTGTTGGGCTCAAGAGATCCTCTTGCCTCAACCTCCCAAGTAGCTGGGACTACAGGCACCTGCCACACCACCCAGCTATTTTTAGAGACGAGGTCTAGCTCTTGCTCAGGCTAGTCTCCAACTCTTGAACTCAGGCATTCCACCTGCCTTAGCCTCCCAAAGTGCTAGGATTACAGGCCTGAGCCACTGTGCCCAGCCTAATTTTTCTGTTTCTCATAGAGAATGGGGAGGGAGGTGGTGCTTTCTTCAGGCTGGTGTTGAACTCCTGACCTCAAGTGTTCCTCCCTGAGTGCTAGCATTACAGGCATGAGCCACCACACCCAGCCAAGGAAAGAGTCCTATTCCCTTACTTCCACCCCCTTGTTTGAACTTGTAGTCTCCTCTAGGGTCCTGAGCTCTCTTCCTGGCATGTTTTTTGGGTGCAGCAAGAGAACCGTTACCATTACTAAACTCAGTAATGGTAACGGTTTCCTTGCCATTCCCACATGCCCTGGCAGTCAGCAGGCTGTGATAGGCTGAGCGGTGAGCCTCTTGAGCTTGTAGCATCTCTCCTCCCCTCCTTATCAGGCTCCAGAGCTGGGGGTACCCGGACTAGTACATCATCTATACTGTAGTGTCTCATAGCAAACTTACAGTATATGATGATATCCCAGGCAGGGCCCTGTAGGGGTCACAGGAAGTGTGGTTTGGAAAGCACTGTAGGTAGAGAGATCCAGGGGCTGGGAGCAGAGCAGGACATTATCAGTAGACACACAGCTCCCCCCTCCCTTTTGTATAGCTCCCTCCCAGTCCCCCCAGTCAGTACCTCTTTGATTCTGTGTTCAGGCACAGTGCAAAAGGGTTAGGGTTAGCCCTGCAGACTAGGATCTGCTGAGATCTCTTAGGAATTCAGTGTTAAACAAACCAGAGAGAACATAATGAAACAGAAGTTTCCCTCTGCCAATCCCAAAGAAGGAACACTTACCTGGAGCCAGACTTGCAGACTGGAAGGCCTTTGGATGTAGGGAGGCTCTGGCTTCTTCACTCAGGCTGCTTCAAGCTGCTTGCCTTTTAACCCACCAGCCCCTCCCCTGGGTGGGGCACCTTGGTTCTATAGGCCCTGCCCCTTAACCCCTTCTCTGCTAGATTCCATGGAACTAGGGTAAATGGCCTTTCTCCCTACTAGGCCCTTTTTCATGTACTCTTTGATGAACCCCGCCATGGGCCTTGTTAAGCCTAAGGTCCATCCTTTTTTTCTTTTTGAGAGTCACTCTGTTCCCTGGGTAGAGTGCCATCGCATCAGCCTAGCTCAGAGCAATCTCAAATCTTTGGGCTCAAATGATCCTCCTGCCTCAGCCTCCCAAGTACCTGGGACTACAGACACCCACCACAATGTCCAGCTTCTTTTTATCTATTTTTTTTTCTTTGTAAGAGACAGAGTCTTACCTTGTCGCCCTTGGTAGGATGCTGTGGCCTCAGAGCTCACAGCAACCTCCAACTCCTGGGCCTAAGCGATTCTCTTGCCTCAGCCTCCCAAGTAGCTGGGACTACAGGCACCTGCCACAACGCCCGGCTATTTTTGGTTGCAGTTTTGCCAGGGCCAGGTTTGAACCTGCCATTCTCAGTAAATGGGACTGGCGCCCTACCCACTGAGCCACAGGTGTTGCCCAGTTTTCTTCTATTTTTTAATTTTTATTCTATTTTCTAAATAGAGATGAGGTCTTGCTCTTGCTTAGGCAGGTCAGGAAATCCTGAGCTCTCAAGGGATCCTCTGGCCTTGGCCTCCTAGAATGCTAGAATTATAGACGTGAGCCACTATCCCCCATGCCTAAGGTCCACCCTTTACTCCCATCCTCATGAAGCTGGTTGTCTACCTGCTAAGCAGCTGGAAAGGCAAAAGACCAGCCTTACCTTGTCTTTAATGGTCTAATTACTGGTCACCATTCTCAAACTCCTGAGTTCAAGTGATCCTCCTGCTTCAGTTTCCCTGGTGGAAGATTTTTTTCTTTTACTTTTTTTTTTGAGACAGAGTCTTACTAAGGTGCCCTTGGTAGAGTGTTGTGGCGTCATATCTCACAGCAACCTGAAACTTTTAGGCTCAAGAGATCCTCTTGCCTCAGCCTCCTGAGTAGCTGGGACTACAGGCTCCCACCACAATGCCTGGCTGTTTTTTTTTGTTGTTGTTGTTATTGTTTAGCAGGTGCTGGGCCGTGTTCGAACCCACCAGCCCCAGTGTATGTGGCTGGCCTTGTAACCACTGTGCTATGGACAACAAGCCCTGTTTTTTTTCTCTTAAGTGGTTCTAGGAATGGTAGTTGAATCTCTCTATAAGGCAGGGAGGATCCTAGTAGCTGAGTCTCTGGGATCTATCTCCAGGTCAAGCTCACAGGACCCTTCAGTCTAAATATCCATTCCCAGGCCCTGCCTATGTTAATTGTGAGCCTAAGGAGGCCAGACCTGGGCAGGCAGAGAGTCCTTGCTTATTGCTGCCTTGGCAACGTCCCCTGGGTGAGGGGTTCTCTGCTAGGAGATTTGAGGCCAGCGTAAGAATGGATAGGGGCCTATTTCTCAGAGTTCAAAGCACTTACAATGGGCCTGGCACTGTTCAGTTCTTTGCTTCTAAGGAAAGGGAGACTCTTAGGGTAGAGGCTGTTTAGAGATGCTCCCTCCCCTTTCCTCTCTCCCACACAATCTTGTCTGCTGGAAGGCAGCTATACTCTCTTGTGCAGGGGCATCCTAAAACAGGATGAGGAGTGGGAGGAGGGACTCACACTTCTTTTGGTTCTTTGAAGGTGTCCTGTTTCCTTCTACCACGGAACTTCAGCACATATTCTATGCTCTGCTTAGCATGATCTTCCCTCCTTTCTTGTCTAGTGAATGCCTATTCCCTCTCAGATCTCTAAATGGTTTTTTTTTTTTTTTTTGAGAAGAAGCTATCCCCCTGGGTAGAGTGCCATGGCATCACAGCTCACAACAACCTCCAACTCCTGGGCTCAAGCGAGTCTCCTGCCTCTGCCTCCCAAGTAGCT